>JAUBNY010001095.1:558903-578904 GCA_032275445.1 Crypturellus soui | reverse complement strand
AAAAAAAAAATCACGCTGACAAGATGCAATCCTTAAATCATACGGGTAATAAAACATTAATTTGGTATTGCTGGAGAATTTGAAATTGTGTTTTTTTTTTTTTTTTTTTGAAGTCCATTAAAAGTTTTCTAGAATGGATATAGTATAAATCTAAGTGGCTCAACAGTGTGTAGAAATGATTGGTTTATTTTCTGTGACTTGAACTGTGCTGGGGGTAAAATTAGGAGTAGTAATGACCTCTCTTTAATCATGGATCTGTGAGTATATGAGTCGAATCTTTAAAAATAAAGTCAATCCCAATCTTGCATGTAAGAGGCTTGGTCTCATTTGACAAACCAAGATCTGTTTTCTGTTTGCAATGTGATTACAATGCCGATTTAGTTCAGAGATTTTACAGTTGGTCAAATTATAGGTACTGTAAATTTGCAAGGAGGAGTATACATATAATTTAAGCCACTGTTGGAGAAGCTCTGTGCTCTCAGTTATGTCCTCTTCTGCTGCGGGGAGGAGAGTTTGCATTCTGCATATGCCACGTAGTAGCTCCAGCAGTCCTCACACAGGATTAATTTGGTCTGTAGTCTGAATCGTTGATAACCATCCTTAAGGGTATGTGACCCGTGTCCCGGGGCTGGGGGAAAAAGTCAGCGGCTGTCAGTTAAGCGGTGAGGAGGTGTAATATCCGTGTGCAACACGCTTCATCTAGGTGCCCTCTCAATTTGAAGCTCCGTATTGAGGCGGTGTGCACAGGTACTGCACGATACATCCAGCATGCTGAGGTCAAGTCAGTTGTTCAGAGAACTGCACCTCTGATTCCCAAAGGCTGCAAATAATTTTCTTCTGTTAGATATAAAACGTTTACAACTGAAAGCATTAAAAAAATATCTTGTAGTGGGAAGATACTTGGTAGCTGCAGTGTTAGCCTGTGCCTTGTAGCACTCGTACCCGAGCACAGTGGCTAAACCAAGGCTGTGCGAGAGCAGGTGCAAGGAAGCACAGAGTGACCTGCTAAATATTAGACTAAGGAAAGGTAACTTGTGTGCCCCTCATTTTGAAATAGGAAGTATTGAATTATATAGGGATAAGTGTAATTGCTAGATGCTTAACTTTATGAGCTTGCTTAAATTTAAGAGCTTTTTTTAAAGTCATGAAGACTCTTTAATAGCCATTTTTTTTTTCTTCTAGTTTTGTGGCCATGAAGCTACAAACGAGAAGTGTTTTTTTTTTTTTTTTTTTTTTTTTTTTTTTTTTTTAATTTATTTATTTTATTTTTTTATTAAGATTCTTTTAGACCATTCTGTGGTGTCTTCCTCTGTGATTCCTTACTGCATACAGAATATACTACCACTTCTCAGAACATTTTTGTCCCGCAGAAATCTGACATCTCAGGATATTCAAAAATGCTATTGATTTTGCTGGATTTAGAGCTGCTGTGTATTAGACACTGTTTCTACCAACTTTTTTATATTCAGAGTTTTGCAATGCTAATGGTTATATATAACTAAGCTGCCTTTGCAGCTTAGGATAAAAAAAATCTCACCTTAGGAGATGTATCTTTTTTTAATCAGTTTCTCATTTTTTAATGCTGTTGTTTGCTATTGTTTTTGAATATTAGAAGGTTGTATATCTGAATGGGCTGGCATCTTGATTGCATCCTTGAACTAAAATGAGTCACGCGTAAGGAGCAAAGCAGCCTTTGCTATGCTACATGGACTCCTTCCTCTATTTGAGAGACAGTTCTTGGCATATAATCTGAAAAAGCAATTTGTCAGGTTCTCATGAAGAAGATTAATGCTAAAATATATGAAAATGTGCCCGGAGGGTACATAGGAATGCCTATGTCGCAGATCACCTGCGTGCCGCCCTCTTCTTGAAGGCTGGTGTCAACGTGGTGGCTGGTGGGAGGCCCGTGGGGCTCGGGTGCTGCAGAGCCGCTCCAGCGCCCGCGCGTGCGGCCAGGCTGTGCCCCGCTCTGGGCTTCCCAAGCACAAGGTCACTACGTGAGCAAAGACCTTGGGTAGCCGAAATCAATGTCACTCTTACTGGACACCAAAGGCCCCTTGCTGGCTGGCTAATACTTCCTGAGACAAGGTGGTGGCGGAGCAGCCACTGCTCTCCTGTGTCATGGTACGGCCCCGTGTCCTGCGGGCTGGACGTGTCCGCTCGTCCTTCCTGAGCGAGGAGCCGAGCGAATGCTGCCCTGGCAGCGCTGCCCTTGGGGAAACGCTCTGGCTGCGCTTGCCGAGCCAGCCCTGGGAGCTCTGGCTCCTCTGTCGCAGGGTGCACCCTTTGCGGCTGATTCAGGCGAGCGTTGCTGCTTGCCTATGACAAAAATAAATAAATAAATAAATAGATGTACTGTTCCAAGGGGAGAAAAAGAAGATCCATGGTGAGTTATGACTTTGTCAGAGCTGTCACTGTGGGATAATTAGAATAAAGAATCTGTCGCCTAAAATATTACTGCTGTGTAGTTAGTAAATATGATGCTGGAAACAAAGTTCACATTTCTTTGATTTCTGAGTAGGTGATAATGAAATAACACACTCCACAGAAAAATTCTGGGCATGAAGTACTGATCTTCCAGCTAGCAAGGAAGAGATTTGCTTTTAATTATTCCAGGATAATTTAAAAGAACAAGCAAGAACTTTATCCAGAATATAGTGTAGACAATCCTTCCAGTTGTAAATTGTTTTCCTGAAGATGTATGCATAATTCCAGTTAGACTTATAGGACAGTTTGATCACTTTGTGCCTCTGTGAAAGAAGAGGAACAGATGCTAATCCTTATAGGTAGATGTGGGCTATGTCTAATTATATCCAAGTCTTTTAAATTTTGAGAAGTAGAGAGTGCAGTTTCAAGATGTTTCTGTCATCCAGCACATTCTTGCTTTTGAGCTACATGGCGATGAACATTGACTTAAGTTGCAGCTTGCAAACAGAGTTTTCTAGGTGTCTGGGGAAAGGTTGGTGGGTTTTTCTGTTTATTTTTTTTTGATTGTTTGTTTTATATGTGTGATTTTTTTGTTTGTTTGCTTTAGTGTTTGTGTATGTGAAGATTAAGTAAAATTAAGGTTGTTTTCTTCTGGAAATTGGTGTTACTTACCTGTGAAATTTGCAGTTTTAAAATTTAAATATTTTAAATAGCATCTGCAGAATACTGTGATATTTATAAGACTTTTTTTTCTCTCTCATGCTTTGCCACTGAATTTAAATATATCTTTTCACCCTAATTTTCACATTTGTGAAATAGGAACAGTCACAATTCTTGTCAGATGCTCTTATTTTATGGAAGATAAATTTATAGTGGGCATGCTCTCTTTTATAAGTACTGTTATCATAACTGTATCTAAAATTCATTCAGGAATAGATTTGCCAATAAAGGTGTTCATTCTGTGCTTTTTCCCTTAACTCTTACATATACATTTAGAGCTAAAACATCTAAAAGTAGAACTTGTGTTTTTAACATAGAAGAACACTCTTCTGAGTGGATACTGAATAATCACATGAAGTATATGGCACAATTCCATAGATTAGGAAAATAATTAGCAGCATGGTGCTATGAACATAATTAGATATTTTTAAGATATCAGCCCTTGCATTCAGGAAATGATTCCTTTGCTTGCTTCTTACTGATGTAGTATGAAAGTTTACTTTTAGCAATTGGAAATATAAATAATTTCCTGATCTGATGCTAGTCTGAATAAACATACTAAAAATAATATACTAAACTTAAAATAATTTCTAATAAGTGTGTTTGCTAGAAACAAACCCTTTTTTTCCCCTTTTAATATGTTGTGGGAATGACTATATTGGAAAAAGCTCTTCACAAGTATGCCGAAGAGATGAAAGACAAGCGTTTTTTGGGGAAAATGAAAGATGAAGGTCTGCAGGCTCTGAGGCTTCATGAGAAACTCTAGAAAAAAGTAAAAATCCTATTGAAGTCATCCCCCCCTGCAACGAAGAAGATAATTAGGACTAATAGCAGAAAAGATTAAAAGAGATTTTTAATGCGGGATGGAAGAATTGCAGTTGCTTTAAGTTGTTTTTCCTGTGTCAACTAAGGGAATGATGTGAGTCTTTATTTTTTTCATTTCATTTTTAATAATAATAAATGAGGTTATTTTATTTTTTTAACATGCTTGACTGCATTGTAACCAGTATCCAAGTTTAGGAAGGGTAAGAGGTACTCTCTGGTACTCTTAAGCCTGGTTAATAATTTATTTGGGTGCCACTGTTGTTATTTGCAGATCCTCTCAGCTGTAGAGAGCTATGTAATAGGGAACTGTAATTGTTACACAGCTAAACATGTGTCTAGCTGAACTACGTGTTTTTAATCTTTTGGTCTTTGTCCAAGTAATTTGTAAATATGGCAGGACAAATATGATAATATCATCTAAGGGAACCAGTAGAGCAGTAATAAACAGTGATAGACTGCAATTCAGAAAAGAAGGTAATTGCTAAAATGTTACTTGCAAGCCCTGGAATGGGGACTGCTGCAAAACAGAGTGGTTCTAGAAATGTGAAAATGACCCCAGAAGCCATTAAAGCAAATGTGTTAGTTCATCTAGAAATTATTTTTAGATTAAAAACAGTGAAATAAAGGTAACTCTATTGATCCCTTAAAACACTGTTAAAGCTTTAAAATGGGAAGTTGCTGACACATTTGTTAATGTAATTATATTAAAAAGACATTTTACCTTTCCCTGATCTAGTATTTGAAGAGCTTTGTGTCAAGGAGTTAAAATGTATTACTAAAGAAAGATGCTACAGTGTTGTCTGGTAGCTGTTTTATGTCTGTAGGAGGAAAAGAATTAAATTTGGCAGTGTTTGCAGTGTCTACTTGTCTATGGCATGCAAAACTGCCTGAAAAATATAAAGTCAATGATAAGAAATTTCATTCTAATTATTGAGTGTGTTTTTTTCTTCTCCTCTCTGTTTTTAATATGTGTGTTTGACTTTCGAATGTTCAGAATATTAGAAAATGCACTGAACTTTTAGTTGCACCTTTATGAAGCACAATAGTTTTCTTCTGTAAAAGATGGCAAGAATGTAGATGAAGATTGTTTAATTCTATACGCAGGCTACTTGGCACTTAGAACAGCTTTGTTAATGCATCATGAGCAGAAAAACTCCTGCTTTCTACTACTTGTGTTCTTAGAGCGCCCATGCCTGCTGTGTGTTTGTCATGTCGTACTAGGGGTTTGCCTTTTTCAGTCTTGATAAGTTGCAAATACTATTGATTTCCTATAGTGGTCTCTAATGTAGTATGATAAATGGCTTGGGCACTAGCATTCAGAGAGATTGCAAATAGCCCAAACAATATTAATATCTTAATACCAGGGTGTGTTTATAGATTTCTGTACTGTACATCAGGTATCGCAGGTGCTTGCACTGAGGCCTGTGTAATCTGAAGATTTCTCAGGTGCTTCTGAGAGCGCCTGGCGGTGAGCCCTGCTCACCACTGGCTGTGTGGTTTCTTTTTTCTTTTGTCTCTATTCAAGTAGCATAAACACTGAAAAAATTAACTACAGGGTTGAAATGGAAGCAAGTGATATCTTGGCTGCTGTGATGCTCATTAATCAAGAAACAGTTTGTTAATGACTCATGTACTAGAGATAAATGTAAGAAGCTTAATCTTTCCTTTTGGAAGGTAAATGGAAGTTGCCAAGATATCAAGTTGTCCCTTTCTTAATGAATAGATTGGTTTGATCTTATGGAAAAACAAAATAGCATTTTATTGCTGAATTTAAGTTATTGTCTGTTAGGCATGTGGTGCTTCTACCTTTACTGTCTAGACTAGCAGTTGAGATATGTGCATGGAAAATCAACTCTGGAATTAATCTTGAGAATCAAAATTCTCTATACAGAATCATAAGAACAAACCAAAAGGATTTTCACTTGCCTACTTAACAAATTGAATATTCTCTATTTATAATTAGGTGAAATGATCAAGCTATTCTTACCCTAACTTTTTATGCTTTGCTGTAAAAAGTAGAATAACGGGATGAAAGTCAGTTACACAGTTCATTTTATACTGTGTAAAGCTGTATTCTAGTATAGAGTTAAATATAATAATAAAATATTCTCAAATCTGGATTATCCTAAATATTATTAAACATGAGATATGCTATGAATCAAATGGATATATCCTTAGATATCGTATGTAATGTAGATATCATATATCATATGCCTTAGATCTTTCTCTGAAATATGGTCCTACAAACAAGATATGTGTCCAAAAAGAATAAGTAAACGAAAGGTATTCTTCTCTTATGAAGGACATTCTTCAGGACAAGCTACTGAAACGCTGAACCTTCTTTGTGTTAAGAATTTGTCTGTGAACCCTGTTTTTTCGATTTATTTAAGTTTAATCGGAAGTGGTTCTTGGATAGATAACCGCAAGACTTGAGTATTCTGTTTTTCTGTTCTTCTTTAGCTGGCAGTGTAAGAAACTTTCAAAAAAAATTCAAGTTAGTATTCCACCAGTGTGCTGCTGATCATGTATAAATTTGCCATAGGTCTTGAAGGATACTCTGCTCCTCAGGCTGCTTGCTGTGTCAGGAGCACTCTGAGCCTGAAAGCAGAAGTTGTGTTCCTGGGAAAAGAATAAATTATTCTGTGATTCTTTGTGAACAAGCACTTTAGCTGGAGCAGACCTGCAGAGCAAGGCTGGACCAGTGAACCTCAAAGCAGGTCTGATGGGGTCCGGTTGCTCCAGGCTGTGTCCAGGTGTCTGGAACGTGTTCAGGGTGGAGACCGCACAGGCTCTCTGGGCAACTCTTCTAGTATTTGCCTTATGGCAGTATTTTTATTTTTTTTATAAATGTACTAAGGGATCACAGCATACTCTGAAGAACTGCATATTTTTCAACAGTTTACTGGTTTCAGATGAACTAGTGAGGAGAGACTCTGACTTCTTGATCTTCCTGCTGCTGCCGCCTAGCTCACTTGGCTGTTCCGGGTGACCCTGAGGATGTGCCAGCGAGCTTGCTCTTGTGTTCCAACCCTTGCCAGACTGCCTGCTTCTCCTAACAGGCAGCACTTGTTTTGCTCGCATCTGTTGAGGAAGCGTGCATCCCAGTTGTAAGCTGTGTTTAGTGAGCGTGCGTTTTAGAATACACTTCTGTCCCTCCGGGCTGGTTCTGCTTCGTTAGTGGGTTCTCGTTTTGCCATAGGAGACCTGTGCAAAGTGAAAGAAAGCCCATGGGATAGAGGCATTGAGCAGGTAACTGGGATTTTGTGATTAGAGGTGTAAGCTAGTGTAAAAAGTGTTATCATTTGATATTATTTTGAAAGAGAAGTGAGATGGAATTAGAAAATCAAGAATAGAATTGAAGATAACTCGCTTTCATATGTAAAAATAGCTTGCCCTCTTCTAGATGCCTGTAACTCTGTAATATTTGTCCTTATAACATTGCATGCTACATTTTATCTGCCGGAATGCCCAAGTTTTCCAGATTCCCCCTCTTCAAACTAACCAACAAAAGTTTTAAATAGTTATGCCTCTTCCCTGCCCCACTGCCATTAACGGACGAGAAAGTACTTTGGGCATCTGATCATTTATTCAATAATTAAGAGGGTGGTTTTCAAAAGGGACCAAGGGAAGGGAAATATAGATTGCATCAGAGTTTTTAGATAGGGCAAGATAAATTGCAGTTTTTGCCAGGAAATGTTCCCCCTATTTTCATCAAGTGTGTGGTGGTTGTTGTTGTTGTTGGTTGGTTGGTTGGTTTTTGGTGTTTTGTTTGTTTGGTGTTGTTTGTTTGTTTGTTTTTCTTCTTCCTTTTAAACCTGCCTTCCAAAACATTTGAGCAGTGCTTCCCCCACCTCAGTTAGCCAGCTGGGAACTAATTAGTTGTGCAAGAGTCACCACAGCTTTCACTTAATAACATTGAATGGGTTAGTATAGCATGAAGTATTGATTCAATACCTAAAATAAGAATATACTGAAATGTAAATTTGACTAAGATTTCTTTCAACAGAAATAACTGTATAATATGTTTCTGCTGTGTAGAGTGCCACAATTTAATAGGCTATTGACACAGGCCAAGGTTAATCGGGTGTCCTCTCTTTCTGAGCGTGCACTATTTCTAGGATAGCTCTTTCTAAGCTTTTCATTCCAATTTCTGTCAACCAAATTTCCACAATGAACAGCCCAAAGGAGCAGAAACAGCAGCTTCTGTTGTGGAGGGCACTTTCTTTTTACTTTAAAGCTATGTTTAACCCTTTTATTTTAAATTTTTTTAAAACTTCCTTTTGATGTGACCAGACAAAGGGACTTGTGTAGTCCTTTGGGATTTGTCTTCAGTGAACCTTCTTCAGAAATCATGACCTTCAATGTCCAAATGACATGGCTTTCAAGTTGTTAAAGTAGATTTAAATGAAAGGAAAACATGTCAAATAAAGAAACAAATATGCTTAAATATAATGTAGCTCTTGGTAGCACTTCATGTTCATTAAAATACGTGCAAATATATTAACCATACAGGTTAATATTATTAGGGTAGGAAAACAAAATTAATATTGTGCAAACATAAGTAGTGGAAGAAACTATTCTAACATCCTTTTATCATTGAAGAAGCAGGCATTAATACATAAAAAATGAGCAGAGGTTATGTTTACTTTTGTCTAGGGGTGGTGATGTTGACCAAGTCCTCTTCTCGGTAGCAAGGACGTTCTTTGTAATGCAGATGTATGTATACCTTTACCTTTTTGGTCAAAGCAACTTCTTGTCTCATGATCCAGAAAGTCCCCAGTGAGGTTTTCGCATTATGGTAGAACAAGAATTCAATATCTTGTTATTCAAAGCCCTAGGATAGAATGCATTACTGTCTTCAGATATGGGGTTCTTTATGCATTTTACTGGGGAAAAAATGCACTCCAGTGATTGTTTCAATGTATGCACTGGGTTGTAAAGGGAGTTTCAGAGATACTGTACTCATCAGCTGCACATGAACAGTTTGTGGTTTGAAGAGGGATCCTGGGATAGAGAAATCCAACCTCCTGTATCCAATTTTACCCAGTGGACTATGACATTAAACAACCCTATTGTGTGTTAAAAATTTGATTTTGTCTGTTGGCACACTAGACCATATGGTTTATCTGGAAAAGCTTATGGATACTTTGTTCAGCATTGCCTTCTCCTTTTAAAATTTGTAAATCAGATTATGTGTGTAGGGGGGAAGTGTTAAAGGTAAACTGGAAAGTTCAGTGTGGTATAAAATTACACCTGGTCTTAATTATTTTATTGGAATGCAAACATTGTGCCTTAGTGACTTAAACCGTACATTTGAATTAGTCAGAGAGAACCGAGGAGTTAAAATCAGATCACTGTAAAATATTTAATTAGGAATGGATATGGATATTCTGTTTCCACAAGAAGCATTTGAAGAATTAAATCTTCTCAGGAAAGAAAATATTACTATTTTTAATGTTTGAGAGGACTTAAGCTGTATTTTCTAACATAAGCTGGGTCCTTTCTTCTTTAAAGAATGTGCTGATGTATCTCTTCTAATCGTGACTTGCATCTGTTTACTTCTCTCTCTCCATTTGTTTTTATACATTTGTTTACTAAAAGTGATATATTTTGTTTTCTTAAAATGCTGTATCCTAATTATTTACCTAAACTGTTTTTAGTAGAAGTTCATAAGCCATGCAAATAGCAGTCTAGTCTGTAAGACTAGCTGGAAAACTGTTTGTCCGTAGTTGTTTACTTAGCATTTAGCATTGCTGTTTATTATGAGTGAGTTAAATCCACTTTTTTTTCGCTTTGAGCATGTATGGTGTCTTGCTTCTGAGCCTCCCGCTTTAAGTGGGACAGCTTTAAGTGGTGAGATTGCAAGGTAAAAATGAGCGAGCAGAGAGCATAGGGACTGTCAGGGTTGTAATAATGTTCGTAACATTCATTAAACTGTTTGTTAAATAATGTATTCAAACTGACTAGTGTTTCCCGGCTTCTACATCCCTCCATTATGTGTTCTAGTAAATTAAAGCTTGGAAACCTTTGTCAGAGTTATAATACTCAAACTGACATCTAATTCCCCCAGACAATAGGTACAAGCCTGCAAGCCTCTCTAATTCTTTCCAGTCTTTACATTTATTGATTCTTTTGTAAACGTGTTTCATCCAATCTATTACAAACAGCACTGGTTAGAAGTGTGAAGTTTACCACGTTTGACCTAAGGCACATGAAAAACAATAGCTTCCCGGCAGCCATGCATCCCAGAGCTGCTTTTAATCAGAGCAAAATTTGGATCTATAGCGGCTCGACCTGTCTGATATCCTGCTTAGGTTAGACAGACTGACATGTTAATTTTTGGTCTGTCTGGAAATCTCTGCAAAAATTGGGTTTTGGATGTGAATTTAGTACAACTATCCTTTGTATTCTGTGCTGTAAATATTTTATTACTCAAGTTAGCTTCCCTCAGTAGTTTACTTTGATTCAAGGCTTGCTTTTGCCTAGCCTTGAGAAATGTTTTGCATGTGCAGATGTAAATGCTTTCCTGCGAGGTAGAGGTGTAATCCATTTATTCTCAAAATGTCGCTTTTATCCATTTCCGGTTATGGAGAAGTTACCCAGTAGTCCATTCATAATCCTTGTATAGATAGAACAGTAGGTTTTAATGAAATGCACATAATGCATTTTTACTTTATGCATATCTTTTCCTATAAAACATATCTAATAAATAAATGATAGCAAACAAATAAAACTTATTCTTGCAATGCTGTTCCTCATAAGTTTTAAAGCTTTGAAGTTCAGTAAATAATTTATGACGCTTATTAGTGTAAGCAAATCAAAACCTACACCTGATCTGGCTTGCTTTTCGTCCCTGTTCCCACGGAAAGCTTTGAGTGATCCTTTTTGATCCTTGCTCTTTTGATTTGTAACCAAACTGAATGATAAAGAATGTATGAGTAATTTAAAGGATTCATTAAATACACTGAAAATTAAATTGGAGATGTCATAATCTATGAAGTAATGAAAAATTTGTTTCTTAAAGTGTAATGGTGTCTTTCCTGTGCTGAAATCTGTTACAAGTTGCACAAGGTGATGACAGAAGTAAACATTTTTAACATAAAATGTAACAGGTTTTCAACCTGCTTTTGTTCACAAGGCTTCAGTAAGGATGTCTCTTAGCCTAGTTACATCAGATCTTGAAGGAATATTTATTTGCTCAGATATTTAAAAAAAAAAAAAAAAAAAAAAAAGGACTGAAAAAATATAAGATTCAGCCTTATAATGCAATATGCCCTAGAACTTATGGTCTAGTTTTTATTTTCTCTTCCTTTTGAGGAGAAGCCAGTGACTTCAGAGGGAGTTTCTAGCATTGAAGAGATTTTTCTCAGGTCACTCAGGATCTTCAGGGTGTGTGTGGTGTTTTGTTTCTTTGTTTGTTTTTAATCTATCTATGTGTTATTAAAGTTCTTAGATATTCTCATAACCTTGTAATATATACTCAATTTACACACATGTTCTGATCTATCTAAAATAAAATGAGAAAAATGCTGTGGCTGAGCAAAAATTTAAACATTCTGTAAACATTTTGGACCGATTTTAAGATCTCTGCTCCAGCCCTTTAGTAGTTGTATCAGGATGGAACAAAATATTTTTCATCCATATTCCTTTTAGAAAAAGGAGTACAACATAAAACCTCACATCTACTTCTCCTGCATTGGGTGGGGGGGCCTGCATTTAAAAGCTTCCCATTACTGATGTATTTCTGTGTTACTTTGAATGCGCCATTGCACATAGGCAGTTGGCACCATAAACATAGTACCTGTGCTTAAGGTGATCGAACTGTCTGGGCATCTTTAGCCTCTGGACTTCCTGGTGTGTGGTTAAGAGCCTGTATCACGTCCCGATGTTTGATTTGGGTCCCTCCACGGGGACAGGAGGGAGAAGTGGGGAACAAAAATAATTACTGTAATTGCAGTGAGGCTTTAAATGCTATTTTCAGTGCAGGACTCATGGCATGAGGTACCAACAAGAAGGCAGTGACACTGGCAGAGGATTTTGGTAGGCTGCCCTGGGAGATTTTCTTAGTGATATATGGACATGAAGGGCTGGATGGTGTGAAGGCTGGCAATATGGTGAGGATCCACTCGTCCTACTCCTGCTGACCAGGGCTTATCTGCTCTCAGGGTTTCCAGAGTACCGCTACTGCTGTTCCCAGACTTGTCTCCTGTTAGGAAGACTACATTAAACCGCTGCTTTTATCGACTACCTAAATTTTGCTGATGTAGCAGCTGACAGAAGAGGAATGTTTTGGAAAGTTTCAATCTTGGACAAATGTGATGATAATTTCACTTGGCAGAGGCACGTTACTACTTTCTTTCTATTGAGTGGTAGAAACCTTCTGCAAGGAATGAATTTGTTAGAGTGCTTCAAAAAAACACCATCTCTTGTAGCTGAAAGTGCTAGCCTAAATATAGATGTTATCATTGACTGCTCCATAATGTGGGACAGTGGCAAATTGTTTCCTTTAGGGAATCTGTAAATGATGTGGTGAGCAAGTATTCCATCTTCACTTGGTTGCTCTAGCTGCTTTTTGAAAAAGTACCTTGGTTTGGTTTTGTTCTATTTTTTTTTTTTTTCTTTCTTCCCCATATTCCTTACTATCTTCTTTTGGGTATATTTTTAAATAATACATGGTAGAAAGAGTGAGGCTAATTGACAAAGCCATTGATATTTGTAGATAGGCACCTACATTCTCCTGAAAGCTCAAAATTTGTTGTTAAAAGAATGCAAAAACATCTTCAAGAAATTCATGTCACCTTACGCATGTTAATTCTTATTGCAAGAGCAACCTGTCTACTTGCCTAGGGCATCCCTGGCTTTCATAGATCAACTTGAAGGATTGGGGCTTCCTCCTGCGAGGGCCGTGGAGAGCACGTGAGCCCCAGCTCCCCGTTTGCAGTGATCCATCACCTCCCATCGCTGGTCGTGGGGAGAATCTGCTGACGGCAGGACTGCGATATGGCAGAGCACGTCCCCTGGGGGCCTCCTACTCACAATGTCACCTTGGGGCATCATGTCTACTTTTCAAGTAATCACAGTTTCTTAAACCCTTTCAGTGCTTGTGCGAACAGTGGGACCGCACAAGTCAGGGTTATGGGATTTCTGCCCCTGGGCAAAGGGACCCAAAATGCTGGGTACTTTATGGGGAGGGGACCCTCAGTCTCTTTCAAGATGTGGCTTTTTGTTGTTGTTGTTTGTAGCCAGTTCTTTTGAACGTCTTTAAGAATAATGTTAAATAGCATCCATCTGTAATGTGTGTTTTCTAAAATGTGTGGGCTTTTTGGACAGGAAGATGGAGCAGAAAGCGCAAAAAAGACTAGCTTCAAGAAGGCTAAAGTTAAACTTAACCAAAAGAAGAGAGATTGTCAATGATCAGTACCTTGACAGCATTAATGCTACAGGCCTTGTTCAGGAGCAGACTTCAGCTGCTTGCAGGGGAGAGATACTAGGATAGCTGCCAGTGCAGAAGGATTGTGATAGGAGTTGATGTGGCCACTTATAACTTCCTAAGTGGCAAACGGATGGATGCAGTGCTTATGTCTCCTACTGAACTGGATGACTTAAATTGGAAAAGCAAACTTGTTTTCCTATTGGGGAATGCAGTTCTGAACTAAAAGGTCATTTGAGATCACCAGGAGTGAAAATTACTTTAAACTGTTCAAAATAATGTGATTTTTATTAGAACGCTTCTTTAAAGTAAACTTAGCTGAAGCAAAGATTCATTTCCAATAGAACGAAGAAAATTATGAAGTAACAGTGTGTATTTGTACCTAACTTTCCTACAGATGTTGAACTTTGCCTTTATTAATTGCTAAATCGCATCAGATTTTGAGGCCGGAGCTGGAGAGCTAGGAGCAAATATTCATAGTGGAAGTTGATAACAGCCTTAATTAAGTTGCTGCTGTCTTAGCATGATAAATTTAGAGCTTTTTTTTTTTTCCTCAAGTTGTTTGGCTTGCACTCCATTTGCATGCTGAAGTGTTAGGGTTTAAAAAAAAAAAAAATGAGGTGGATAATGGTTGTCCTCATTAATCCTTGACAGTGGCAGTTCTCTTATAGAAACTGTTCCACCCACATCTTCTGCATGGACCTTTTCATGTTGTTTTCTGTGCTGTGCTCAGAAAGGAGGACACCCACTTTCTTGGGTTCAAACTCCTAATTTTCACCAAGTTCTATAAGGAAGTAAACATTTCTGCCCATTTGAAAGCTTATTGGAGAAGATGCTTACGGTGGGAATAACCAATCCTTAAAAAGCATGTTTTGTAGATATGACTTCCAAGACCTAATTTGGGAATTTTATAAAACAGCCTCAAAATCTTGATCTAATCAAATAAGGGATAGTAGTACAGAGTGATAACTCTTTTGATCATAACAAGTCTTTTATCTTGGCAACCTCAGCTAAAAAGACAATTTGAAGTGAGTTTTTACAAATTCTAGCAGGCACAGGTGTGCTTGTAGTATGTTTCACAGCACCTTTAAATCTGATCCATTAAACTGAAAGGTTGTGATAAGATCAAAACTTTTTTTAATAGTAAGCTTGTATTATGTTTTTTTATTTGGACAGTTTTATTTTTACTTTGCATTTTGCTTGAGGGCATAGTATATAAATGTGTTACTAAATCAGCAATTACTTAGTTGTCTAAAAAAGACTACACGTTCTTTTCAGAATAGAATAATTTAAAACTATTTTTGTATTAGGATTTTTGATTAAAAAAGGAATGCAATATCTTTTCCTGCTTAAGAATCCTCTCCTTGCTAGAACTGACGCATCAAAATATCCTGATGATAATGTTTTGTGTATTTTGCTTCCAAAATTAGAGGGAATATCCAATAGAATTTCCTCACAAATAGGAAATAAGCTGAATTCAGAAGCTGTAATTCTGTTAAATTTATCAGAATTACAGTCAAATTGGATCATTAAGTTGCAATTGTAAGGTTAAAAATCATTTTTATGCTTGGTTTCAAGTGAAGTATTCAAATACTTTATTCCAATTAAATGCGATAAGACATTTTTAACAAGAATTGTGTTTTATGGAGACTTTCTTACGTATAATGTTTTATAATTCTAAGTGATTCAGCTTACTCTTAAAAGAATTGTAGACCTTTCCTTCCTTTGCAGTCTCCAAGTTATATATGTAACAAACAAATGATCATATATTTGGGAGGGGGAGAGCATGAGAGATTCAACTACATATATATATTTTTAATTTCTTTTATTTTTATTGTTGCTGTGGCTGCTGCTGTTGCATTTTGCTGAAATCAGAGTGTTGAGTGTGGAAGAAAAGGATGAGGAGTCTGGGTAGAGTGCGAAGGTTTTGATGTAAATCGTGTCTCAAAGCAAAAGAAACGAAGTTTGTTCTGCCATATTCATGTTGCTGTGTTTGTATTTCCTAACTTTTTTTTAAACTCATGGCTGCTTTTTGCTTTCTTCTGTGGAGTGCCTTTTGAAAAAGTCCTATGTGGGTGGCTTGTGTTTCTTCTTTGTTGTTGTTAAAGCACCTTTAAACAATAATTTCCTTCTTCTGTCTCTTTATCGTACCTTTAAATAAATAAAGCCAACCATGGCAAGAAATACTGGCCAAATACATAGCTGTAGTGCATAAAGTTACAACAGTCATCCCAATGGCTGTCTGGCCAATTGCCATTTGCAAGAAATTGATGGGCGAATAAAATATTATTAGTTTTTATTATCAATCATAAAAAAAAAAAAGTTGAGTGGAATTTGTAATTGGGATAATAAATTTTTGTGGACATCTCTGGATGGCAAGTGTAATAAATTAGCCAAAGATGTATATTGCAAAATTAGGCAAAAGTATTTCTGTAAGAGGTTAGTTGTGGTCTATAATTAGTCTGTGGTAGAGTGTGTTTGTAATCTGGTTAATTGTGTTTTAAGGCGATCGAAACAGACCAATGTTCTCTTTCTGCATGCGAAAAACAAGGTAATTGAGTGCCCAAGCACAGCTTTAGCCAGGAGCCATTTTTTTTCTGAGTAAAACTACTTGAGAAGGTGTGAAAGTTTCCCGGGGCAGATTGATGTTATGCTGCTACAGTAGTAGTCACGTCCGCGAACAGATAAAAATTCTGCGTGAGCGGCTGGGCGCCGCGGCGGCCGCGGGCGAACCCGGCAGCCCGGAGCGGCCCGGGCAGGCGGGCGAGGAGGCCGCCTTGGGCCCGTGGGGCGGGCGGCTACTGCAGGCCGGTGGCATCGACCCTGGCCTGCCTTCTCCCGCCCCGTTCGGACTACGCGTTGTCTCCTTTACCCCAGGATTTGAAAAATACTTGAGAGCTGCAAAGAACAGGAGCAGATGGCTGCTCAGTCATATACTCATCCTGCACTATTTATTTCTGGGTTTTTTTTTTTTTCTGGGGGGAACTGAAGTTAATTGATGTTAAGCTGTAACTTTCTGCCTCCTGCTCTCTTCTGTTTTTAAAAGGGGAAAATTAAACCCATGTTTTATTCTTTTCTAGTCCTGAAAATTTCAGTGCTGTGATGTCTTTGAGGGCTGGCGGAGGAAAGATGAGGCACCAAAAGACTGAAAAGGAGCAAGCACAGACAAGTCAGTTTATTCGATTTCTAGGGACGTGAGTTAAGGAAATGATTAAAAAAAAGAATGTACCTAAAAGAACGTAACAAGTGAGGATTTTGAGGGTGGGAGAGAGCTTTTTGTTTGGGAAGAAAAACGTGTCACTTCAACCTAACTTCTTCCCACAATAGATTGCTTTGGTCCATGTGGCCTTTAAAGGCTTTTGATACTTTCTAATGTGAAATGAGAAGGAAAAAAACAAAAAAACTTTTCCCTGCCCAAAACAGTACTCCAGGTAGATTCAGCACTTCTTGGAGATCTCCTCTTGCAGAATAACTATCAGTGGTTCATAGGCGGCGCAGAAGGGGGGTCAGGGAGTTAGACTCCGTAGTGACTGGGTCTCCAATGCCACTGCTTATACATGTATTATTGTACTAAATGATGTAAAAGACAGAAGATTTTTAAATACTTCTTTGAGGTTTGTTTTCCTTACTTCAGTATAGGTTTAAAATCAAATTATGAAAGCGTATGTTATTTTCTAAGATAAGGAACTGATTATTGGGAAAACACTAATGGTTTGGGACCATTAGGTCCATTCTGTACCAGCATATGCAGTTGGGCAAATTTAAGTTACTGCTGGTTGGGGGAAGTTCTGAACTAAACAAATACAAGATGGAGCACCGACTGCTCCATCATTTCAGGACAGGAAAAATGTACAAGTGTGTAAGAGATCCTGTTGCAGGGGGAGGTTAAAGAAAAAGCCTGAAAGCAGGGCTGAGATGAAGTGTCGTCGTGACCTGTACATAAGGCTCGTGCTTTATGCCGTTTGGGGTGCCGAGCTGCCAAAGCGTCAGAGCACTGCAGTAACTAACACCGAATCTACAGTCAGTAGGACCTCGTTGCCATGTTGCCCCAGTTCTTTCTGGATCTAATGTTTCCATAGTTTAATGGAGGGGGGTGAAGTGGGCAGAGGGTGACTTCTCCTCATGAAAGCTGCTGTGCGCTTCCTTGTCCATGTTATGAACAGACTGTGCCTGCCGCCACTGTTTATTCATAAATCTTGGGTAGCTTTTGTCCTGGAAGCCTTTCAAACCCGAATCCTGGGCTGGAACAAGACAAGGGCCCGATCTCTGCTCGGCCCCCCATAAGGCAGTAAGCGGGAGAGGAGGAGCAGGCCGGGCCCCCGTGGTGTTACGGCCTCCGCGCGCCGCTGGGTACTGCTGCTCCTGCTTCCTCTTGGATCTTTATGAAAAGAACTGCAAAGGCAGTAACTGTATTGCCCATAAATTGCCTTGCATTAATTCCTATTCCAATTCCGTGCAGCATATGTAAGTGAAAATCTTGGAAATATGTTTGCTAAATCATGTGGTAAATGGTCTTGTTGATGACTGCACAGTTGCTCTGGGGATGGAGTTGTTAAGCACTTATTATAGGAATCCAACAGGGCAAATTAAGAGAAACCTGTGTGTGTGCTTGTTATTTTAGGACTTTTATGCTCGTCTTCTGAGAAGCCTCGTGTAAGACCTCCTGACCTAAAAAGACTTGCTGTCTTTAGTCGGAGGTTAACTTCAGAGAGCCCAGTCACTGACCTAGCAACAAGGAAAATAATCACCTCCGAGGGAGGGTTTCGTGTTGTTATTCTTTAATGCTAAATAGCTGCACGTTGCTGTTAATAATACATAGAAAGCAGCTGCTTTGCATTCCCTTTACTTGTACGTGGGATTTTTACATGTAACTGAGGCTTTTTATACTTGTAGATTGGGGGGGGCGGATATTTTATGTTTCATTGTGGGTAATTGCTGAGCAGGTTTCTTATTTGTTTGTAACACTATTGCAAGCATTTCCTTAATCCATGAGCGTTCAGGTGCAGTAGGTGGAACGCTAATCTGTACGTGACTGTTCCTTGGAAACATTATTCCAAGTACACAAAAACCCTGTGCATGACGGAGCCCGCCATTATAATAAACTCTGTCATAGAAGAGCTTGCACATGCTATTTTGTGCTGGGTTTAACCATTACATTGCAAGACTCAAATGCTACCCCTTTTTGGGATAGATGTTGCTGTTGCTTGTATTACTTGCTAGGCACATTTCTAGAAACACAGCTTTAAAATATATCTATATATATAAATTTGACAGTCACAGATGTACTCTTATATCAACATTAAGAATTGATACACCAGTGAATTCTTTTCTCATCTTACTTTTCCTCTTTACCTTCATTTAACTGTCTCTGAAATTATATTAGCTATCTGAAGAACCACGATCTTCCCCTAGTGCCATTTTTCTGCAGCATCATAAGCATTTTTAGTAACCTCTGCTAGCAGTTTTACTGACAGATCTACATGTTTCAGCTGAATCACTTAAGGCTTTCAGGGGGATGATTATTTTGCCAGTCGTCTTTATTATGACATTGCAACTTGCCTTTGACAAACAAGAGGTCATCCATCTTTTGTAAGGTGCAAGCTCTATCATACACGAGCTCTATCACTTTGGCAATAGCAAAGTTCATTGCTTGTTTGCTTTCTACAAAGGATATATGCCACTGGAAATCCTCCTCACACTTGCTTTTGTTGTTGCATAGGCAGTTATGTGTATGGGTTTTTTTGATCTTTTTTTAAATAAATTATTTGTAATCACCGAATTAAATGAAAATATAGCATACAGTGCATAGGGAAATTTGTTTTAATTATGTAATACTAGAAATGTGAATAATACTGTAAAAATATCTGAAATGAAATTTCCTAACCTTATATTTTAACATAATTTTCTTTAGTAAAATAGAAATTAAAACAAAAAATTAACTTTGGATTGATTACTTTGTGTTTACCTCTGGTGTTCTAGGATCCTATGTCATCTTTAAATTGTAGTTTTCTACCATCTCTATTAGCTTATCTATAAAGCTCCATATCTGCAGCATGCTGAGAAATTGCTTAACTGGCTATGCTGTCAAATGTGTTCTGACCAGGCATATTTGATGGTGTTGCTTTTTTTATGATCATTTCTTTATTTTGTTTCTAGTATTAGTGATAGTATCCAAACAATTTAGTATATGGTTAAAGTCTAATGTATTCATATGTATCAAGCAGATACTGGTGTTACCTCTAGCAAACTTTGGTTTGTATCCCTGCCAGTCTGTAAAATACCAGCATTAAAATGACTGTAACAAGATGAACAGTATTATATCCAGTTGGGGGCGGGGGGGGGAAGATCTTTTTTTTTTAGCATCTGTGATACTAAAGCATGTGATTCTTGCAAACCTTTTCATTAAGTAATTATCTTGTTCAGTGTATTTTGGAATTTTTCGAAGATACTGAGTTAGTATCCTGTACTACGAGCCGTGGTAGCTTTCGTGCACATTTGCTTCAACTACGGCAGTGGGGCTGCTACCTTGGGTGAAGGGGTAGGGTGTAGAGATCAGGCAGTGCTGCCTTTCAGTGAGAGCTGCTAGGCTGGCCAGGTGT
>JAUBNY010001095.1:539444-552529 GCA_032275445.1 Crypturellus soui | reverse complement strand
TGACTTTTTTTTTTTTTTTTTTTTTTTTTTAATAATATTGGTAACTGAAAACTCAAACTATTCCTGGAACTTATTTTTTTCTTGGAGGAGACAGGTGTTTTGTCCTGGATTTTTATTTTAACTTTTGTTTTGTTTTGTTTTCTTCTTTTCTTTATCCTTTTCTAATGTCATTCTCCTATTTTCAGTATAATCTTGAAGCTGTGTTCTGTTCTTATTTTTAGATCTGTCATATGTCTCTCTCTTTGAACATCCCTCTTTCTCCTCATTTATTACGAGGATGCACATTGCATGTTGCTGTAATTTTTAGGAGAGGGCCATTTTTAAGGAAGATTTTTAGGGAGCACCATGAAGAGACAGAGGAAGTAAAATGACAAAATCCTTTGAACTATTTCTCTTTTTTGCCCCACCTTGCCCAGCTAGGAAATACTGGGAAACTGAAGTCCTCTTCAGTTTTTGATGGTAGTTCCTCCCTTTGCTTGCATCATATACTGTTGGCAAAAATATGAGTTTTGTTCAAAAAAAGAAAGTGTCTCTTGCATTTGGAGACTTCCTTCAATTATTTTTTTCACTGGCAGTAATGTAAAGCTAGCGGCATCTGTGGTCAAGCTAGCTAGACTTGGAGGATGTGTCCTGTGGAAAAACCACTACACTGAGAAATCTTTTAACATTACTGTCTCATTTCCAATATTCAGGTGCACCCTCTAATGACAGTTGCCTAGGTTAGACTTAGGAGATGGGGTATTGAGAGACCGGGCTCAGCTGTCTCCTTGTTTTGGAAAGCTGAACGGCTTCTGCTCCTGGACGAGCCTGGCCGCAGCGTGTACCAGGGGCAGTGGCCACCGCCTCCAAGGACTCGTGAAGGTGACTGTAGCAAGGGGCACGTCCTCCCCAGGGGCAGGGTGCTGCTCCGGGGCTTCCCTCCGCAGTAGCAGCCCTCCACGCCCCACGACCTGTGCGCCTTGAGTGAACCTTCTGGCCTGTGATTCCGTACTGGGGCTTGCTCTGAGCCGCTGAACCATGTCTGCGATTCCTCTAAGCTATACAGATGATGTTCTTGGAGCATGTCAAGGTCTTACCAAGACAGGAAAGAAAAATGAGGATTTCTATGAAGCTCAGGAAAGATCCCGAAATGGCCAAAAAAAAGGGAGGAAAAGGTACTTCTGTAGCCTGAGAAGGATCGTTTTGGAGTTCTGAAGGCCACCTGCATATAGTGCGTCTGTTTGAACTTCTTAGAGGTAGTTAATGTTTTTATTTGCAGTGATATTTGATAGGCCACTAAAATTTAGCGCCCTCCTGTGATTTACTGTTCAACTTTTTGTCACAAGAGCAAGCTGCAGTGCTAACCTTATGTAGAGCTATGCTAACCTACATGTAAGAGCAAACAGCAGTCACGCAAATCCAAAACAAAGACTCGTGTATCACTCCTACCTTACCTGTGGCTCTTACCTAACCAGTCTTCCTCTGACATGTCAGCCATAAATGAAAGATATGCAACAAACCAAAGGTGTGTGTGAGCTCTAGGCAGCCAGCCCTTGGCTGCTTTTAGAATGGTGCTCCAATGACTCCAGCACGTGCTGCAAGTTGATGGAGGAAAGCACATGTCCGTTTGTGACCTTCACTTACCAACTGATTGAGGAAGGACTAGGAATAAAACTAGCACCCCCACTTAAAATAGTTTAACAACATAGAGTGCTAGGAAATGTGATCAGAGAGGCTCATCAGTGTGTATGCCATCTGACAGATGTTTTCAGGTCTGTGTGGGGGTGGAAGGTTTTGAAGCCGTATCTCTGACCTAATCATATTAAAATACGATTGTTTCTACTCTAACTTCAAGAAAAACTGTTTTAGAAATCTGTACCTTTTCTTGGAATAGTTTTTCACTCAAATTTATTTAAAGAGAAATGTCAAAACTAAATACAGTACAATACAATGCATGCACAAAAAAAATCCTAGAATCGACCACTGTTGTCTTTCTTGGCAGCATCTGGGAGCCTGCCTGATGAACAGGAGCGGTGCCTGTCTCATCGCTCCTGAGTGTTGAACTGTTGCTGGATCACTTGCTGACCCTTCCCTTCATATGATTTCTTCTGGGATCAAATAGAGTGCTGCCGCACCAAGCTTTTTCCAAGCAGAAGAGGACTGAACTGGAGACAGACTTATCTTAGATTGACGACTAGATTGATGGTAAGCAGCGCGGAAGGTTCAAGCCCCATGCTAGCATGAAATCATCTGACAGATAGAAATATTTGCTTATAAATTGAAAGAGTAGGTAATAATAGTGTTTTTTTATGATTACATTACATGATATTTTATGATTACAGAGACTAATAGCTAGCAGATGGCAGAGTATACATTTTACTTGTTTACCAAGATGATGGATGGCAGTGATTGAAAAAGACTTTTTTTTTTTTTTTCCCCCTTCTTGTTACATTACTCTGAAAGCTTGTAGTGGACAGGCAATTTACAATATGAGTCAACAATAATTTGTATCTGCTCTGGATTTTTGGAGGGACGTTTCTGTTTCTTATTTTATTGGATTTTTTTCCTTCTTTCAAAGATATTTTCTTTTCAGAGGAAAAATAAAAGTAAATATGTGTTGTGCATAGAATGTGCCTGAAATATCAGGCCTTTAAAAAAAGGGGGCATGAGTGCCTGACAGTCCACATGTATAAATAATATGTGTTTGTACAAAAACATCTGTTTGGAGATTTTTTTTTACCACTGTTCTATTTCACTGTTTATCATATTATTTAAAGCATTTTGAAGAAAAAAGCTCTGTCTTTTGTTTAGGCACCTGAGCAAAAATCTGCGCTGTTATGCTGCATATTACCAAGATAGTTAAAGCCATCCATCCACAATAATAATTGCAATGTTTTTCATCCCTCTTATTTAATTGGTATTGACTTACTGAAATTATCTGTGTGTGTGTTGTACATAGCTGCCAGTTAAGTGCTGTTTGTTTTGAAACATAACTCAGGTAGCAGACTTAATAAAAACTGATTTTCTTCTGGGTTCATTCCCTATCTCTCCTAGTCTCCAGTGGCAGATGCCCGGCTTCCTGCCATGTCCCCAAAGCCTGTAGTTTCCTCAGTGGTTTTGCTGGGCAGCTTGTGATTTAGATGGACAGTACCTGAATTGCTGTCTGCAGGTGAATATAGGGATAAAGGTATGGTTACTTTTCCCTCAAGAATTGCTATGTTGGATCTTATTTTCCTCTGCAGTCTCTATCTTCTAGGAAACTCATATCAGAGGCATCCAGCACTTTATCAAATCCAATAGAAGTTGCCCAACAGATTCAAATGATATTATGTGAAGACTAAACACAGACTCATAAAATTAGTTTCCTGAAAAAAATCAAGCTAAAATAATCAAATGAGAGCAGGTTGTCTTTTCTTTTAAAGAATCCAGTAAGGCCGTGGAAATTGGATCCTTCTCGTCAAAGGGTGAGGAAATTCATTGCCAAAATTGTGACTGGACATCTTAAAGCATAATCAGAGATTTTAATTTTTCTTCCATATAAGGTTTGCCTTCCAGCAAAGGATGACACATGGTATATGAACCTAATTTCTAATACAAATAGTGAGTTTATTTAAAACTGTCCCCATAAAGTCCTTTGTGTTTTTTGTATATGTGGTAAGACCTGAATGTTTAGTTCAGTTCTAGGTGAATCGGATGGATCTGTTCAGTCCCTGTGTTTCCATCCCCTTCCATCTCCTTTCTCTCAAAGGGACTCTGAAAGCCACTGCTAGTGGCTCTGTAGTAGAGAAAAAAATCTATGATGCTGTTTCACATTTTGTGATGTGAAGAAGAGATTTTTTTTTTTTTTTTTTTTTTGACATAGTTGCTAGCTACTCTAGTGAGGTTGTAGTGAGCTCATGGTCTCTAACTCTAAGGCACTCTTTTTTCCTATTACATATATATATACATTTTTTGTATATATATATAAAAAATATGTGTATATATAACTTCGTACATTTTTTCTTTTTCATTACTGATTTCAGATTCAGCTGGCAAACATACATATCAACAATTCCTGCCTTACTCAACTTTCTTCCTTTGACTAAATCTTCTATTTATCATTCTCTGCAAGACACAGGTTTTGGCCTCTGTGATAATACAATACTTTTCAGCGTCTGTCTAAAGATAAAATAATTCCTGGCTTTGGCTATGAAGAACAGAGTAGGAAATAAGCAGCAGAAGTTTAACTGCCAAGAGCTAAGCAAAAATCTCCAAAATCCCATGATTTTTACAGGGAAACCTAAGTTCTCTACTTGAGTCCTCGTTGCTGAATGCTCGAGTTTGGCAGTGGTGGAAGAAAACAGCAGGAGTAGACAAGAGGAGTAAAGAGCTATGTTGTTGGCTGCCTCTAATTTTTATAGAACTCTTACTGGGAGAAAGGAAGTACTTCAGCAAAAAAAGTGCAGTTGCATCATAATTTACTCCACAGTGCTAACTGGATTTAGGGAAAGAAACAAGTTGGAGATGAGAGCTGTGATTGCCTGTACAATTCAGGTGTCTTTGCGTGTGCCTGCACCTCTGCTTGCACATGGACTCGGGTGGCTGACTGCAATTCCAGGCTCAGGAGCCGACCCAAATTGGTATTAACCTGGCAAAAATGAACATTTAACATTTAGCTCACTGAAGTGAACTGTGCTAACGAATCATCGTCTGGCTGCACAGAGTACAGGATGGGTCGAAGAGGAGGGATGCCTGCACTTTTCCAAGGCTCGTGAATCCAGCGCTGTGGGGCTACTCTTGCAGTGGGGCTCTCGGCAGCAATATGCACGCCGGCTTCTGCAGGAGCCTGCAGCGCAGGGGCTTGCGTGCGCTTTGCCTGCAAACCCCACGGCTTTGTTGGTGTGAGGAGCGATTAAACCAGGCTACAGGTCTTAGTTAAGGAATATGTAAAATATACATTAGCTGTAAATGATGGTCTCTGTCCCAGATTTTTGTTAGCTTTTTTGTTTTCAGCATTGGTTCTTAATTATGCATATACTCTGAGGCTTGCTAGATCTCCTTTGTAAAATTATGCAGCAGAAATTTTAAGTAGGTGCCTTTTTTACAATGTGTGCATATCTTACTTCTGCAAAACTTCCTCTAATTTTAAAAAATATTCAGACACTATTTTGTAAGAGCCTGCTTTTTTTCTTTTTGTTTTTCTTTTTTTTTGTGACCCATATGGTTTTAAGAGTTCTCTCATACAGAGGGGGGAAAAAAAGGACTTTTATGTGTATTGGAATTAGATCTTCACAATTTCATATCACTATGATCAATTCTGTTCTTACCCTGCATACAACTATCACATAAGTCACTTGGAAGCCCTTGTAAGAACATAATACTACTATTAACTCTCATCGCTGTTTCTAAGTAGGAGGTTTGTATGTGTCGGGTAACAAACGTTTAAACTGTTCATCATGAATACCTCAATCTACTGCAGCCTTTTCCCACTTAATATAAAAAAATAGTATGAATATGATCAAATTTTGAAATATCTTTCTTTTGAGACTGTAATGTAAGCTAACCACAGACAGCCATAACTAATTTTCTGTGTATTTAGTGAAGTGATATTTAGGGATTTGGGAGTGATTTCTAAAACCACCACCAGTTCTAGGTAAAACAGATTATTGTTTCTTATATCAGCTGGCTTGTTTTAGCTTGCAACCAAAACAAAGCTGAAGATGTATAAAATATTGTTTGCACTGTTCTATCAGTAGTGCTATATGTTTCATCAGGCTCTTTCCCAACTGATCCAGGCTGATCACTCTGCAAAGGTGCAAAATCACTGCTTCACGAAGGCAATTTCAGCAATGTTGGGGTGGAAAAAATGGCTGTTTGAAAGAAAAAAGAACATGATCTCTCTTCAGAATAAAAATTATATTTACTGCCTTGCATGTGACAGTGTCCAAGTCCTGTATTCATTTTAGAGCAACTAATTTACAGGTAGTTCTATTTTCTGACTTTGCCATTCATTCTGTTGTGCCTTAGTCCAAAAAAACTAATTTGAGTTTAATATCTGTGCTATTAGGGTACTATCAGGCTTTAAGGCTGCTTAAAAATCTGTGCTATTAGGGTACTATCAGGCTTTAAAAGATAGAAAAAAATAAGAGGAAATGTAGTTCATGCCTCTAGGATATATATTTTTAGTTCCAAAAAGACTAAAGACTATGATATAAAAGTCTGTGGTATATTGTGGAGAGTTTTTTTTTTTTTTTTTTTTTTGTTCCCCAAATTAAACTTGAGTATTTATAATTCATGTTAGTAGGTTCTGCATATTGAATTTTGAATGTGTATGTTCTTAAATAAATAATGATAAAGTATTAGAATTGTACAAGTAAGACCCAGTCTTATACTTTTCTGTATTTCTGAAAAGATGTGAAAACTCACTGTAGATCTGTGAAAACATTCAAGAATGAGATGGAAAAAAATATTTATTGTACTTTTCCCTTTCTGACTGCCATCCTAGCTTAAAGCTTGGCACTTTACCTTCTCCACAAAAATAAGTAAATAAACTTAATGCCCCTGAGTTAATAGATGACAGCATTTGAGATGGAGCGGAGCTGATTTAACCAAGGTCACACACAGCAGTCCTGTTCTAGGCTTCCAGCTCAAAAAAAGATTTGTTGTGTCCACTTAGTTTTTCGCTTGTCCTATGAAAAACTGTTTTGAAAAATTAAATAATATTTTTTTTCTGAGAGGAAAAAATAATTCTCTTACATACTGACCTGCAGAACTATTTGAAAATGTAAAATACCCACTGATATCTTGTATACCTTCAGTCTGTCACTTAGAGAGATTTCACCATTTCTGTCTGTTTTTAACCCCCTACACAACGAAAACTCAAGTCCCGTGTGTGTGTGCGTGTGGGTTTTTTTTGTTTGTTTGTTTGTTTTTTTGTTTTTTTTTAAATGAAGAGCTATTTAGTTTAAATCAGCTGCAGTGTCTTAAAGAAGCTTGAAGGAGGATCGGAAATGTATCCACAGTATCTCTTGTGTAAATTAGGTTTTTGATCGTTTTGGTGAGGGATAATTGCTTAAACATGACAGTTAATTTGTGTTTTGTATTCCAATGTAGAAGCTTCAGAGAAAGTATGTTAAACTGAATATAGCTGACTTCAGATTTTTCCTGACTTTAAACCAGTGTTATTTTTGTCTCATCTTTAACTACAACACTTCACATATTTTGATAGCATGCTAATGTATCAAATCTGTGTAGAGTAGAACGTCTTCTTTTTAATAATCTTTATTTTAGAAGTTATTGGTGGTGACTGTCTATGCTATAACAATACTACTAGTTTGGGGAAATTTGTTTTTTTTAGTGACTTACCTTCAGTGTGTGTAGAGTCAGGACATTAGTTGAAGTTAGTGTTCTTGAGCAGTGGGGTAGAGAAAAAAAAAACATTAAAATCTTTTTTATCAATAACCTAAAGATCTGTATGGATAGAGGACATGCATTTTTAACATTTCCTTATCTCTTTATCTGGTGTATTCAACTGATGCAGTGTGTGATTAATAGAAACAAATGCATTTGGAGCTCATAATAAAAAAGAGTGTAGTAATCGATCCTCAGATAATAAGCATCCCCTGGCCCTGAAATGCTGAGGGAATGACTAAATAATAGCAGCGGCGTTCTGACCATAAAAGATCAAAACTTGGTCCTGGTAGTTAGACACAAGCGTTGTCTTTTGCTGCTTGCCGTGGAGGCCAAGCAATCCAGGGGAGTTTGTGACGGGAGGACGTCCCGCGTGGGAGCATCTCTGTTTGGCCTGCTTCAACCCTCTGCGGGCAGGAAAGAACTGTAGAATTGAGAAGGAATTTTAAAATCGTGTCCTGGCATTGTTCATTTTTATTTGGAAAAGTGCTTTTAAGAGCTGAGGTACTTTATCATCACCCATGACAGTAGTTTCCGAGATGTTAATGCAGCCACTTTGCCGAAGCATTGCCAACCACAAGCAGCCTAGAAAGAGCAACGCTCTTTACCATATGGTGGTTTTGAGGAAGGCGGCCTTGGTGAGGAAGCATGTGGGACGCAGCATTTCCCCCGTGCCCCCAGCATCTTTGAAGCAATAGCGTGCCTGAGAGCCGCTGAAGGGGAAGCGTGGTAGGCTTGGGAAGAACTGGTAGTTTTAGGCTAGTTGTTTCATGTTCGTCGGTTTGGGTGCTCCAATTACGCTGCAGTCTGTACCTCACCCTGTGATCGCGGCAGGGCAGCGTCTCTGCGCAGCCCTCCCTGGCTGCCGGCGGCTCTCGGCGCCGCTGGGAAGCTGGCGGCTCTTTCATCCCTCTCCCTGCGCGCGGCAAACGCGGTGGGATCAGCAGCGTGCCGAGCAGCAGAGCACGCCGGCACCCGAGGAGCAAGCAGAATTTGACATTACCGCACTTGACTTGTCCCCACTCTTCTTGAGAATGGAGATCTTGGTAATGGATGTGATAGTAATCTAGAATATCACAGAAAGTCGAAACAGGGCATAGAGTTGAATGTTAATTTATTTGATTGCTGCTATGACGGAGATGTTCAAGTGCAGTACTACCTCTGCTTCTCTTCCCGAATAAATATATTCTCCTGCTCTCGTAGTTTTTGGTTACCAGCCTGAAAACGGTGTGCAAATGTCAGAGTAGTGCTGTATAATAAAATATATTATTAGCCCTCTTGGTACCCTAGCATGATATATCTGAAGTAGGATTTTTAAAGGCATACGTATGTCTTCCTGAGAGACAGATTTTTGCAAATCTGTCTCCATTTACTCTCATTAGTATTAAATCAGTTCAATTGATAACAAATGTCAGACGGTAATGTTTCTACTTAAACAGGCCATCTGCCTGTTTCATAGTATGAACATTTATGCTTACAATCAGTACACTTCAGCTGTGTCTGAAGTGACAGGTAGTAATATCTGTTGTTAGAGGTTTCAGAATACGGTATGTATATTTGAACCATAATTAGTCGCATGCTTGCTTGCAATTGCAGTTAAGGGAGGTTTCCTTCCATGAGGATCCCTCATCTCCTTTGAAAATGTTGTCTTCCTCTTAGCTTTCATTCTACTGGTCTATGTTTGTTTATGATTCCTACTAATATGTATGTATTTTTTCAAACTGATTAGTCCCCCCAACTCTCAATGAGTGGAATTTGTAGACACTAATTGTCTATTAATTGAAGTCTGAACAGAATCATGTTGCTGCCATTGACCACTTTGTTTTTATGGTTCAAGCAATTTACTTTGAAAAAACACAATGCTAAACAAATTAAAATAACACAAATATTTTTCAAATCCCTCTGGCAATTTAAAAGGAGGTCAGTTAAAGCTTTCAGGGTTGTGCGTGTGTATAGCAGTGGAAGGTGAATCCCATGTGCTCCAGGCTGTGGTGACCTCCAGCCCCACCACATGGGTGACACTCCATCACTGTGGGCCAGGGCTCAAGCGAGCAAGGTTAACCTGGCGGTGGTGACTTTACAGAAGTTATGTGCTTTTGCAGAGATCTCTTGCTTCGAAACTGGCTGTGCTCAAGAATATTTTATGGAAATGGTTCATTTGAGTAGTAACAGGACTTCATGAAGATCACTGGCCTCTTTGTATTGAAAGGGATGTACTGTTGTCCCTTCTAGTTTTCCTCCATCCCTTTTCATTGGAGATGAGACTCTTCAATATCTTGGTGTCTGTGGTGAGGCCGGTATTAGCATGCTAAAAACAAACTAGAAAATATTAATACATTTTAATCACTAAGGAACACTATCTAAATAAGGTTAGTGAAAGATGATTAGTGAAAAGACACTAGGTGTTCCCCCCCCGCATCTGTCTTGCAGACGCCTTTATAATTCAAATTGAAAAGGCTAGTCAAACACTGCATTTACAGGGGGTAGAGAGATAATTTACGGCTAATGATACATGAACCAATATATAATTTCTTAGATGTTTTACAAGCTATGGGCTATCACCTTGTTGATTTGAGGTGAAGGCTAAGAGAATAACTGAGTCATTCTTTTGATTTCTCAAGACCAGTTGAGTTTCTTTCCATTCAGTTGAAGGGATATTTGAAGAAACCTTTGTTTTGTTAAAGGGTGGTGGTTGTTCTATTGCCATCTTTTTTTAAACAAGCTCTTCTCTTTGATGGTTTCTTCAATGTCTCCAAAACAACATTAATTTATGCATTCATTCATCTATTTACATTGCATTGCTCCTCTTACACTGTCACATACTGGTCAGTATATGAGTAGCATGAATAATATGTCATCATCTGTCTACTATGTGCTTTGTTTGTGTAATGCATAGGATTTTTCGTAAGTGGTTAGGCTATATTTGCCACTTCTAATTGAAATAGGATTGGAAACCCGAGTTTAACAAACAAACAGAAAAATAGAATACATCTTTATTTCTGATTTGTGTATTGTGCTAGTGCTGTCTACTATTTGTTGTTCTGACATAGCAGAGGTGTTTTGTGTAACAGTAACAATTTTTGGATGCATCAAGTTGAAATTTTAACTTCATCAGTGAGGGGGGTGGGGAGGGAAAGGTGAAAACGTTCAGTGTTAAGCATTGAGGGTGAAAACTTGCGTACAAAGAAAATCCTGCCATAAAATCAAGGTCTGAAAATTCTGCCAAGGTTCCCAGGGAATGAATACACTCAGCACCATTTGTTTTCTGTTAAAGAATGTAAAAGCAGTAGACAAAACTGCAGAAGCCTTTGAGACTGTGGAACTGCTTCAATATAATATAAACTGCTTTAAATCATAGTGATGCATTATATGCATATCATGATAGAACACTTAGAGAAAAATATATTAGGATGTTATGTTTCTAAGTGTTCTGTAATTATGTGCATATGATATATCACTGTAATTTAAAACATTTTAATCTTCACTTATTCTTTAATCTGATTTTACTAGTTTTCCTTCTTATTCCCACTTTGCTGATTTCAGTAATAAAAATGCAGCATCTGATACTTCATTCTCTTAGGTGCTTCAGAATTCAAAGGTTTGGAAAGTGGATGCAAGAATTCTCAAATTGGAAGGTCTGACTAATCCATTAAAAATCTGCAAGACTGGGGAGGACTGTTGTGTTGTCAGATCCAAACAATATAAATGATATCAAAGGTACATACCATAAATTGATATATTATGAGTTACATAAAGCTTAGGACCTAGTTCTGTTCTCCAGATTCATTCGAGTTAAGCATCTCTGTGTTCAACCACTATTTTGGTGGTTAAAAATATCCAAATTAACAAGTTTTAATAGCTTTTTTTTGTAAATAAAGCATTATTGTCTTGTTGACATTTTTTTTTATTCCTAAGCATTTTTATTACAAAAGTGTTGCTTATGATGACAATTAATTTCTGCAAGTAATGAACATATTTTGTGAAATCTGTAGTTTGGCAGAAGCAATAGAAACCAAAATAAAATCTAAAGTTTGGTGTATATATAGAGTTGTTCATTACTAAAAGATGCTTACTGCATCGTTTTCAATTTTGGTTGATTCTTTAAATGTACAGCACCAATTATAGCTGATATGTGCTGATATGTGGTATTTTCACTTTACAATTCTGTCTAGTTAGATAATTTAAATACATGGGTAAAGGTACCCAACACCTGCAGTGCGCGTGCCTACCTGCTGCTTTGCTTTGTAAGAACTGGCTTAGGTTGTTCAGTTAATAAAAGTTTTAAATACTGTATCTATAAAAGGCCTGGTATGAAAGCCTCCAACTAAGGAACACTTTTCTTATCTATTTGATAGTGAAAGGAGAGAGGATACTTAGCGCTGGGCTTACTTAATCTTTTCCAAATTTCTTGTGAACAAATGTATTCGAGATAGACAGACATAACTCTTGATAATACCGACTGCACTGAGGAACTTGGTGCAATAACTGTGAGCAGGTGTGATTTACTTGTCCCCCTCCTTACTTAAACACTGGTTTTGAGGCAGTTTTGTTTTTTTTTTCCCCTGTATCTCATCCTAGCAAGCTGCCCTTATCCCTTAAAAGAAGTGTACATTTGTGCACTTCTTCCGTGCCAAGACCCTTGCTCTCCCGAGTCCCTCACACAAGGGTCACTCCTTGGCCACCTGCTTCTTTTGTATATTGTGTCTAAACCATGCTGCTAGCTGACAGTTGTGTGCTCATGATTCTCAGCTCTGCCTGTTTTTTGACACATTTAATGACTCTCTTCTGTTCTCTTTGCCTGTCTGTGTTAAGTTCCCTCTAAATACTTCACATGGATGTGTTTCTCCTGAGGACAAATTAAGTCTTCTGTCTTCATGTACTCCGTTAGAATTGCCATGCATAACCTCAGTATCGGCTTGGAACCTGAACTTCTCAGCTGATACCTTTACTATACTTACGAATCTCACTTGCTATATGTAACACACACATATTTTTTACTATCTTGTGGTCTGGACTTCCTCTCTTGGTAATTGTGTTTTGCTATAATCCTTCTAGGGCTTCATCCATGTTGTATGCGGAAAAAGCATGTCACTCTAAGTGTACTATAACTTAGCCAACTCCTAATAAATTTCAGGGATCAATATAAAATCACCCATTTATTCAAAATCTAGATATGTCATCTTGTATATTTTGCTTTTAGTGTGTCACTTTCATCTTGGCGTATGTCTTAGTTACATGAGTCAGGCATATTTTATTATGAACTCTTATATCACATATATTGCTTCAAGATGATGTCAGTGCTCTTCTTGCTACTTTATCAGTTTACTTGACTACATGATTTTCTTAAAATTTAGTTTTAAGGATATTTATTATTTCATGTATTTATTTTTACATTTCTAAGTATAAATAACACAATTACTGTGTTTTCTAATTGGAATTATATGTCTTTCACTTTCTTTTCAAAATAACCACAACAAAAAACCCCTGTGTGCTGTGACTGTATTAGCAAATCCAGTGCTGAGGACCTTGGATAATTATTTGGTTCAATTCATTGGTTCTCTTTCATGGATGCCTGGGATTTCTAAAAATCTAGTTGTCAAGAATAAAGTACATATTAGTGCTTCAGCGCTGCTCTGCATAAAGCTTCAAGATGCTTAGGCCCACTGCCTTTTTTCTTTTTTTTTTTTTTTCTTTTTTTTTTTTTTTTATTTTTTTTT
>JAUBNY010001095.1:520181-532316 GCA_032275445.1 Crypturellus soui | reverse complement strand
TGGAAAAGGGTTCTAATTAAAATGAAGGGCATGAGAGGATGCACATAGGCAGTAATTAATCCTCTGAATGAACACTGTGTTATATAATTTCTCTCTGACAGATAATTTTTCAGATAAAACTGCATATAGACTGTGTAGTCTGCATAGCTACAGACTGAGCACTGTGTAGTACAGTGTTCCAATGCACTTTTTATCACAGAAGGAGGAAATGGCAGCAAATTTGCAGTCTTCTGAAAGAAGTCTACAGAACTCTCAAGTGTTAGTCTTTGGTAAACAGGTGATTATATTGCTCATATTTATTTTTAATATTTTTTTTTCAAGCAAAACTGTTTGTGTGTCAGCACCAGATTGCCTGTTTACGATATGTATGCCGACATCTGTCTACTTTATAATTAAACGTAGGCCTACTATACATCAATCTGGAATAGCTGCAGCAGCCCGGGATGTGTATAACCACTGAAACTTGTCATTCCATTGTGCTCCTATTATTTCTGTACGCTAAGCTAAATAGACTAACTGCTGTTAAGAAGCTGTCAGGGGACGCGTGTCAAACACTAGGTGTATCATGCAATCAGACCGGTGCTGGGACGGAAAAGTCGGTGGCTTGCAGGGGGGAAAAAAGAGTGACCTTGTTCTCTCAACGTTGTCTTTACGCTGAATGGAACAGATGAGACACTAAATTATTCACAGGACTGAAAGCTTATAATTGTTAGCAATAGTGGCAGCAGCAGAGTATAGAGACAGGATTTTTTTTTGTTAAAATGTCTGATTCTGAAGCTCATCAAAGGATTCTCTTCACAAAACTGTCTCTGGGAATTTGGATGTTTAAGGTTTGTCGGGCTGAGGGTGGTTTCTTCCAAAGGATCAAGAGAGGGAATATTTTCTTCTTACCTTTGTAAGAATCTGTGTTGAAATAAAGGTTAATATTAATCACAGGTCTTCAGAAATGCAGTAATGGAACAAAGAAGCGCAGCGAAAAGGGTCTGCTGTTTCAGCAAGTAATCTCCTTGAGTTGATTACTATGTTAGTAACGAAGCAGATCTTTTAACCCTTGGTTAGTGGATATATATATTATCCTGTCCATCTAAACAAATAAAGCAATTCCCATAAGTTAGAAAATATACTCTAAGCAAAGAGAGATGCTAAGACTGTTTTGATTATAACTAGTAAGTATTTGGAGGTATGGCCTTTCTCCATGTCATGGAGAGTTTTGCCTAGTTAAAACATGGACCTGTTATTCTTAAAGTAGCTAGCTTTATTATATACATATATATATATATGTATAATTTGTAATAACTATATATTATAATATGTGTAATAACTTTATATTAAAAATACTTATTTTCAGTAAATTGAATATATAACTATATTCTCCAAAGTTTCTTCTCCCTTTTTATTCTGAAAGCTACTGGTGCTTATTAAGAATTGGGGAAGTGAACACTTTAAAGGCTGTGTGCAATAATTATACTGTGATTTTTGCCTGTATGCCTTAAATAGAGATTGTTAAATGCCACTTGCCACTGTTTGGCATCTGTTGTTGTTATTCCTCCCTACTACATACTAATAAAGACATTTTTGTTTTTTTTTTTGTATGTAGAAAGTGTGTGGAGAAAGCAGTGAAAATTGGTGAGGACATAATGACATACAACCTGATCAGGAATTCAACTCTAAAAAACAAAGACAAACAAACAAAAATTTCCAAAACTTTTCAAGTTTTTCTTTTTCCTGCGAATTATTCCTCTCAAACAGAGCAGATGTAAAAACATGCCTACTGTTACTCTCTGAAACTTAAGATAAAAGAGTGTGTGCTCAGCATATGGACCGAAGAGTTTATTGATGGTCCAGTTGAATGTTCCCATAGTTATGCAAAAACTTCTAGCATCTGTTCCTCTTTGTTGTTCCCCTGTCAAAGTTCCCCTGGGTTGTAAAGCTGGTGGCAAACGGGCTGCGGGTGGTGGGAACCCACCGGTGTTTTCCCTCCTTTACCAAGAGCATGACGTTCACAATGGGACTTCCTGCTCAGTCTTGGCTGTTTTCATTCTATCTCCTTATCCCAGCTGCCTTTCTTGCCACTGATTCCCAGCTCAGTTTTGAAAGTTGTTGCCAGCCTCAGTTGCCCTCAAGGGCTCCTGCCTGTCACCCTGTGGCCACCAGGCTCGTGGGCTTTCTGCAGCTGTGGTGTCACTCGTGGGGCCGGCAGTTGAAAAGGGACCAAACCCCGCTCAGGTCAAGGCAACCCCAGATGACTCCTGAGAGCCTGTGCTGTCAGATCGGTACAAAGTCTCTGGCCTTTTACTGCCTTTGGCAAAAATCGGGTTCACTGGGCAACCTTATCTAGGAAGGCATCATAGATTAAAGCTTTGTGAAATTAAGAGCATCTGGCTCATCTTCCCTGCCTGAGGGAGCTGTTTGGGTAAACACTGTATCAAGGGCAGTCAAAGCAAATTGACTGAAAACAGGTCATATTTCTTTTAAACACCTTTTAAAAAGTTGTGGGGTTTTTTTCCTTTTTTTTTTTTTTTTTTTTTTTTTTAACTTATGTTAAATGGAGTAGATACAATATCTTAGCTACCTAAGGAGAGGAGATACGGTAGTACCCTGTGTAGAAAGGCCTTTATGGGCATGACTACATCAAATTGCAGTGCTGTTTTATACGAGTATGCCCTAGTGAGCGCACATGGGGCTCTGGGTCCGGCAGCTCCTGGCTGCTCTCCTGGCTTCCCCTGTCCTGTCACGTCCCCAGGGGGCAGCTTCAGCGAGAGCCGCGCACCCCTGGGCGGCCGAGGAGCCCTGCAGCGTGGCCCTGCCTCTCCTGGCGCACGGGCTTGTGCTAGGGCGCCCTGCAAAGGGCAGGGGAGGCAAGTTTATTAGTCATCTGCTGCCCTTACCTTGTTTTTTTTTTTTTCTCCCCCCCAAAAAAAGGTGATTTTTTTTTCTATGTCATTTTTCCTTTAGTTTTGAAAGGTTCAGTGAGCTGAATTTCTTGTGATCGTCTGTCACTTTCTGTTGGCTTCCTATGGAGTCAACAGAGAATACAGACTGAGGTCCTCCAAAGACTCTGGAGGCTTTTTCCTTCGGGCACATGAGAGAGAGAGAGAGAGAGAGAAGGGAAAAAAAAAAACAAAACAAAAAAAACTCTGGTGTTTTGTCTCCGGAACGCTGACAAACCCACTTAGTGTGTGTAAAGTCTCAGTTGATGATGCTAATCTGCTCTACAGCTCTATGGAGAAAGCATCCAGAAGTTGAGACTTACTGAGAATGGCTGGAGAAGCTATGTTTTGTCCCCTCCCAAGCGTGACGCTGGAGGATATTGTGGTGCTACACGTGTGGTGCTAGGGAGTGACATCCTAGCCAGGTAGGCCGCTACCTCACCGCTTCCTTGTTGCAGCTGCTGCCAAATTGCTGTGACACGGTCACGGAGCTGGCAGCTCTCCCAGCCGCGTCAGTGCCCTTTCAAAAGTCACGTGCAGCCAGCAGTGGTTTTGCTGTGGTGGCTGTGAAGGGTGACTAAGAGGTTAAATAGGAGGCAGAAAATGAAGCCTCAGAGTGATTGTATCCTGATGACAGAGGATATTTTGTCTCTCTGGGGCAGAAGCTCCTGGTAAGCCCAGACTTCCCAAGAAGCAGGAGCTGCTTCCTCTGTGTCTCTTCTCCAGGAGCTATTTGAAATAGGCTAAATGTGCCAAAGCTTAAACAGCTGTCTCCAGCAGGTGCACAGGGATGTAACCCTGTAGTGATAACAGGTAAGGTAGCAGTGTTTTACATAGTTAGCAATATTTCACTCTTATTAGTGATGCTGTCTTTTGTTTTCAAACCAATTCTATTTTAATTGAGCAAGTCGGTAAGAATTTGGAACCAGTTACAGTTTTGTTTTTCTAGGCTTTAAATGCCCCAAAAGTGCAGAAATGTGTCTCCATGATGGCATTTTTGAAAAATGGCATGAGTTGCCTAAGCTTGCAGTTTTCCACCAATGTTTGCCTGGATGGGAGTGTTTTAGGTGTGGGGTGAAGACGATTAAAGGCTTGGATCACTGGAGTTGCTAGAACATTTTTAACTTTGCCTCTTCCCCAGTCCTCCTTGACTATCATATTTTGTACAGTTTTATCGTAATGCGTTATTATGAGGGGGCAAACTTATCAGCACTGAAATATTTTGGAATATACAATGGAGAATGGGTAAAGTTGTGAAATTACTGACGTAAACCACCCAAGCTTTGGAAATGCAAGCTATTTTCATGGGAGGGTTTGTTATCTTAGATCCCAGAGAGAAGTCTGTCACATCATTTCATTCACAGCTCTTACTCAATACTTCCCCACAGCATGCCCTTTATAGGTATTTTTATATATGTATAACACAAACATGCACACAGACATATACTTCATTATCTTCTTACTGTTAGTTAAACTTTTAAGCATTAAGGAAATGAGATGTGCTAAAATCAATTCAATCAGATAAAACTGGTTAAAATACAATGACTTGGGCAGGCCACAGAGCCTGCTCACCTTTCCAGCTTTTCTTACCTGCTTTGGTCTAGCTTCCCTCATTGTGCTTCACACCTTCCCTGCAGTCCTCACTCTTGGGCTGTGCTTGAAGTTTGAGAGATGGACTTCCCCCCCCCCCCACCACCACTGGTTGCTGTTTGAGTGAATTCCCTGATTTCATACACGTAAATTCCTAGTGAAGTGATATAGAAGAGTATTGGGGGTTCTTTTATTCCTCCTGTTCACCGACATTAAATATAAACTCCACAAATACTGGCTTATATCCTATGCCAAATCTTTTTCTTTCTGGATATCTGCCTCTTGGAAACCCCAATTAACTTCCCCACACACTCATAAATTGTATCACTAATCCTGCCCTACAGCTCCCTGAAGCACAACAAGGCAATATGTGCAAGGATGCTGATGAGAGTGCTTTGAGTCAACCTCTGAACAGCAGGGGGGTTCAAGGAGGTGTGAAGTAGCCCATTCATCGTTCTCAGCTGAATAAGAACACCCTGAGAAGATGAGTACATCCTGAAATGATAACCGAGTGGTGTGAACCCCTTCATTCATCCTGCTGGGTATTCTCATCCTTTCACCTGGATGCTTAAGAGCCTATGATATTCATCAGACAGGCTCCAGTCTCATAGCTTATCTACATCAGTGGTTTTCAAAGTGCACTCTTCTGTCAGCATAGCTGTGTCTGCACCATAAATTTTGCTAGCTTAGCTATGACAGCGTCTAGTAAATGCAACTATGCTGGCAAAACTTTTTAGTTTCTCAGCACTGTGTGTTTTTGAAGCGTGCTCTTCAGCTCTGCAAATGCAGAGATAGAAGGGTTTTTTTTTGTGTGTGTGTTTTTTTTTGTTTTTTTTTTTTTCTCCTTCTGGTGCTGCCATATATTCAAGTGCTGGGTGTTTTTTCAGCCCTGGCTATTGCTGGAGAACAGAGAGAAAGGTCAGAGTTTTCTTTAAATTCAGAAGTATTTAGACTTCCGGCTAATGCAGTTGAAAATTTCTCAGATCTCTTACGATGTTAAAATGTCACACCCCTTTAGGATGAACAGGAGCCTCTCTGCTCCATTATGTAGAACTAGCAAACCTTCCAGATCCCCCCTTCCTGACTGTACCTCAGGCCCTCTTTCTGTCCCTACATAAAATACCTCAAGTATCAAGGCAATTGAGGAAAAGGTTACCTTTAGAGTGCTCAGAAAAGCCCAGGTTGGAATGGGATTTATACCCCTTGACTATAATCATGACATTAAACTATACATGATTTTCTTGGGCTTAAGGCCATGCTATAGAAAATAATGAAATAGTGACTCTTCTGTGCAGCTTCATATTAAAATTGAACTGGAAATATTTGAAAGAGGATGGAAATTAAATTACCTGTTCATCCCTCCAGATAGTCCATCTGGACCTGTCTGCAGTGTCTGGACTGTCACTGTGGAAAAGATTCTCTTGCTGCTCCTGCTTCTGCTCTTCCCATCCTTTAAATGAGCCGAAGTCTGCAGTATTCCTGGCTTTCAGTCTCACACCTGTACTCGCTAATGGATTTAGTAGGAAATACAATTAGGTGTAGTAGAATTAGTTCTTAGGCAACTGTGGAACTCATTCTGAAAAAGATTTTACTGGCAATTGTTATCTGTAACCAAATAATGGAAATAATTATATATGTGTTTGCAGACCAACTTCATAATCATCTTATTAAGAGTGTTTTTTTAAGGTTGGAAATGGCCCATCCTTTAGAGGTCACCTTCACATCTGTTACTGAATTGAACTGTTACATAGAAGGATTTTTTTAATCAGTGTTTGAATGAAGAATATCTGCATATTACCTTAGGTGGGAATAAGGTTTTAAAGCAGCAGCTTCCCTGTTCTCCAAAGGCATAATGTGGAGCTATTCATTGCTTATAACAAAACTTACCGCTTTTGCAAAATTGGGATCTTCTAGCAATGAGATGTCTTTTGGTGGAAACTGGTATCTGTCAGTGATCTGGTCACACTGCTCTGGGGCTGTCATTAGGTTCTGCCATGAGAAACTGCCCTGCTTTCCCTGGGTGAAAGTTATACCAGATGTAGGGATACAGCTGGGCATGGTACCTGCAGGTAACATCTACAAGCAAAAAAGAAGTCGTCAAGGGGTACTTCTTCCTGATAGTGCCCTAGCTTCATGAAGGAGGATTAACATTATTAAGAATTTATTATTTGCTGCTTGAACACTGTTATCATGGTTTGATAGTTAGGGCCACATCAGAGTACACTGCGTGGAGATGTTTGAAGAGAAACATAGTCCTTTGAACAAATTTGCCAAGAACTGTAGGAATTTTTTTTTTGTTTCAAGTAGTTAGCCAGACAGCTTGTTTAAAAATGCCTTAGTGTTTTGTTTGCATTAATCAAAGTCTTAGTTCTGCTGAAATTGGAGACAAGACATGGGAGTTAAGAGTAGAATGGAGGTGATTAAGGGGTAGGAATTTTTACATTACCTTTAAGGTATGGTTAAAATCTGATGCTGTGAAAGGGAGGGTTTGAAAGAGAGCCAGAAGAGGGATTACAAGAAGGAAGTGATCCAGCAGGGCAAACCACCTCCAGCCTTTACTGTCTGTTGATGTTGGATAGTGTCAAAGAGGAGACAATTAGAGGTTGTGACAAGATGAAACAGCTTGTACGGAGAGCGAAGCAGAAACCTGGGGAGGAGAGTGGGAGGTGAGACAGCTGATGCAGTCCAGGTTGATAGGAGACAGGGATACAGTAGTAAGGTTTGTTAATATAAGCTAAAGTTAAACAGCGCTCTGCTGTACTTCATTCTGTGTAGGTATTAGCCAACGCATTTTGACACCTCTGTGTTATAGAAGAGGTAAATGAGTGTTGTATGAGTATTTGATACTTCTAAAGTGTCTTTGGAGTTTTTCATCATGCCTCAGATTCTGTGTCAGTCTGTTTTTGATTAGAGCTTGTTATGGGAAGGACAGTCCTCTTGGAGAGGGAGAATGAGTTTGCTGAAAATAGAGTTGGTTAAACGTTTTTGTTGGTTTTTGTTTGTTTTGGTTTATCATTTTTAGTGCTTGTACTTTTTATTAGTCGGTCTATCCTAAGGGGGGGCACTACCAAGTCTCTAGGTTTTCAGAGTGCAGTAGCATTGTAATTACAGTATGCGCAGGACTGAGAAGTCCAGTTCTCCATCTGCTTATTGTGAAGAGAAAAATCTTCTGGTGGATGGATGTCCTCCATCTCTGTGGACTTGCACTATGAAGAGCTGTTCTACGGAAACACAAGCTTCATCTGCCCCAGCATCTATTGTCACACAGCCCCAGCAATAGCTCCAGCACTTGTCATTTGCTCTTGTTTCCTCCCTCTTCTCAATGACATTTTCACTGCAATTTCCTCAAGTCCTCCTTGCGATGCCAGAGTCCTTCAAAGTGATATTTTCAGCTCAGTCTTGTGACTGTAAGCGCAGCCCTTGCATGTCACATGTAATGTACTTCCCATCCCTTATAGTGACTTAAGAGATGTATTATTTTTGAAAGCTCGCTACTGTCAGGTTGTTTGAAATTAACACGGAGTCGTTGGGAGAAGGGGGAGTTGGATGACAGACAGCTCAGATGGTAGGGCTGACCTACTGATAGCTTTGTTCTCTAAGTAGCACTGAAGAAAAAATGTTCTCTTCTTGGGACCTGGGGACTCTTGCACCTTTGCTGATGCCTGGGGCTTGTTATATCTTCTTCCGTCATCAGTTCCTCCATCCCACTCATTTCAGTTAAAAATCCCTCGATTGCTGTGGCTTTGAAATAAAATGGTTTTAGTTTTGAAATAAAAGTGGTCCTTTTAGAAAAGTTTTGAGCTGGTGTAAGAGTAAACTTGGGAGGGCCTGTCCAAGAAGGAATTATTCTAGTGGAATTCAGGAGACCATTGAGGTAGCTTGAAGATGAAAAAATAAAATCATGTCAGAGAGAGAGAGGGAGGGTGGGGAGAAAGTAGGTGATGGCATAAAGGATTCCTTGCAAGTTTAAAGGTGTGGAGGAAAATATCTGGCCTTTTAAAGAGCCCTGGGTGAAATTCTCTGTGTTCATTGCTCAATAATGAATTCTGAATTATACTGGATCTGCAGTAAATAAGGCACTAAGTTTCTCCTTCCTAAAGTGCCCTTTTTTCTCTTCCTTTGCTAGTGTTTCCCTCCTAGGCTCTCCTCTCTAGGCTTGCTGTGTCACTTCTCCTCCCAAATGTGTGCCCACACATCAGCCTCTGTGACTAACCAGGACCCCGTAGAGCTCAGTACTCCTCCATACTCTTGCTGACTTTCTGGGCCCCATTGCAAGAAGCTTTTACAGTGTCTAATAGGGGCCATTTATTAATTCTGTCTCTCATGAAGCTGAGACTTTTAGATATGCTATGTAACTTTTTATTAGTATGGCACCTTGTAATGATGGCAGATATGGTGCTCCTAGGCTGATATCAAGAAAATATCCTTGAAGAAGCTGCAGTATTTTGTGCTGCCTTTTCTTTTATTTTGCACCCCCTTCCATTTATAATCTAACCCTTAAAAAAAATAAAATGAAAGGCAGGGTGGTTGGTGACTTAAGGAGGACTTTTTCAGATTTTAGTTTGTGAACTGCTTATCTAGCAGGGCTGCTGTTTTGCGCTCCCCCTTAAGAATGCTGACTCTAGATGCATCCTCCCCAGTTTCTGTGCTGGGAGACAGACTTTTATTATTAAGAAGTGAGTTTCTAGATATGATGACCTGAAATATCCATGTATTAGGAGTCATCAGTTTGACTAATGGCACACCGTGGCTACAGATCATCCTAAGCACCTCTTCAAAGTGTCATTTTTCCAGCTCAGTTGATTTCTGACATATCTCACTTTATCAGCCATTGAAGTGGAAATTTCATCACTCTTTTATGCCTTTTGAGTTTTTCTTAGTATTTGTTTGTAATAGGTTTTATGGGTGATTAGTTGTGTGAATTGTGGATATTTTTTGTGGGCAACAGATTTCCTTAATTTCTTTTCAATTGTGTATTGCATTTAAACTTTTAAATTTACTTGATATCTCTATCAGCTAAATTTGCTTTGTTCTTCTGATATGAGAAGGCATGTGAGTATTATACTTAGCAAAGTAGCAGAAATATTTACATTAATATGCAATTACTGATTGAAAGGAAATTATGCTCAATTTACAACAATTAACACTCATGTAGCATCTATTCATTAGAAATGCCTAGACGTTATGTTTTTGCAAGCATTGTCAGTGTTCACAATAGACTTTGTCTTGACTCGACCCGTGGAAGCCTCTTCTCCATTTCAAACACAAGCTACAGTCTGCTGCTTCTCAGGAAAGGGTTGCACTTCTTTTCCTGATGATGTTTGTAGGTACTGTATTGGGAAGTGAAACTTGCCCCTAACCTAAGCAAGCGTCCAGGTTATCCTTCTATTAAGTGATCGATGTGCAAGGTTTGATGATTATTAATTAGTGGCAATTAATAGTACTGATAATAGTAATTTGGGTTTTTGGATGCAGTTGTGAATGCTTTCTTTGGACTGTGTAAAATCTTCTGCTAGATGGAAGCATTAGGAGGCAAAGCTGTATTATATAGTACATAAACTCATTTCCATAACTTGTTGTGCCTGCTTCGAAGGGAGGAGGATGAATTTGGCTCTTAGGAGTGTGTTGCTTCCGTTACTGTTACTTGTGAAATTGAGAAGAGGATGTGTTTGGCCACCTCAGTAACAATATTTGGTAATCTGTTACTTTTCTGTAACAATGAAACTTCCACATTTTTTGTCTCATTTCTTGAAAAATTCTAGCACTGCATATGTTGAAATAATGATTCTTGTTAACTCAGGACTACTTCCATTTCTGTTATATGTGTTCTGAGATGCCTAAAATGGAAATACACTTATTGAAATGGAATATACTGCACACAACAGCACATTTATAATTTGGCCCAAACGGTGATGTGAAGTCTTCCATACAGTTGTGTCTTCACTCAAGTAGCAAGGTTCTTAGATATCTTAACTTTTTACTAGTTTGTGTCTATGTAGCTTTTAGGTATCGAAGGGCATAAAATATTGAGGTATACTTAGACATAGTAATGATTCTTGCCACTCATTTAACCAACCTTAAGGCTGAAAGAAAATTTGTTGAGCAGAGACAGGTGGGGAACATTATGTATGTTAGGTCGAATTGCCATCCTGTTGTCATCTGTAAGAAACCATAGGGGAACTCGGAGTTGAAGCTACTGAATTAAATGCAATAATTTTCTGTAACAGTTTAAAAGGCCTGAAGGCATGCTAAAGTTGTAGCTGGATGTTTTAGATAACACTCTGTAGCATGACCCTAAAGCCTCATTTACATCATGGCGATTAAAATATAGATGCTACATTATATGCCTCTTGTACTTTTCCTATATTGCAGTGTAGGGCTTTAGGGTTTGAGTTTTTTATTTAGAGAGAAGGAAAACAAACAAACACAAGAAACAATTGTTTTTCCTTTTCAGTAGAGTGAGCTTATTTCACATTGCAGTAGGTGATTAAGAGGAGCTGCTGAAAAGCTATTTTGGGAAATTTTAAGTCCAGTGGAAAACTTTTTCCTCCGCCTCAGTTGCTCAGCTGTGCCTATGGCTGAAACTTGTGTTCTGGCTCTCGAAGCTGCCTGTGTCTCTTCAGCTTTTGCGTGTGACCATGCTGCCATGCTCTTTGGGCATCTTTTGTGCTAAGATCAAACCCCTTCTCACTTTAGCAAAATAGTGCTTTTGGTTATTTGTATGCATCTTGTTTGATTTGTTAATTAAATATGAGGTTAAACATGAGTCGGGGGTCTTCAGAGCGGAGAGCACGCGAGATGGTCAATGCTCTGTCTGCTGGGATGCTGCTTTGGTTCTCCTGCTTCCTTCAAATTAAGCTTTAAGGAAATATATGAAGGGATGGACGTGAATATATAACCACTGATACATCCATCCAGAGACCAGCATGTGGTGGCCTGTTTAATCCAAAGAAGGGCCTGCCATGTTGATCATATCACTTTTATGATGACCAGAGATCCCAATATTCCATGACATGAACAAGAAGCAGGAGCATCCTCAGCCTTTGCACCAAGGAGAGAATTAAAAATTAGAAATAGTGGCATATGTCAGCCTGTTCATTTCTGGTTTCCTTCAGTACATGCAGGCCCTTTCAAGTTAATACTGTAACACAAAATCTGTAGCAGTATCTAGCAGGGCCCTTTTGACATCCTTTTGTGAGCGGATGATTTAGTAGTTCAATAGCTTGGTAAATATTGCTCTGTGAAAATTCTCCCTTTCATTTAATTGGAGCAAAGCTATTTGGTGAACCCTAAATATTGACATGTGGGGGGAAAATTACTTGCAGATGAAGGCAAGTGTTTCTGTAACATGCTACAAAATAAATTTAATTCTATTTGGCTTAAAATTTAATCTGATTTGTCAAGAAAACTGTTCATGTGTCAAATTAGTTGCTGTGTTCCCTTGAGTTTGTATTGTGCTCATTACCAATATTTCATGTGAACTGCTTCAGAGGTGTAGTAAAAGAAAGCTAGTCAAATGCATTTGGCTAGGTCCTGTGGGGGTGCAGCTTTAGTGATGCTGAAAACAGAGGAGGAAAATATGAAATGTGTTGAAATTTTGCACCAGATTTTTTTT
>JAUBNY010001095.1:497130-511938 GCA_032275445.1 Crypturellus soui | reverse complement strand
AGAAGAGGACATCAGAATACTAACATGTATAGAGAAAGCGAAGAAAAGTGTAATCAGGGGACAAAGGGAAAAGGAACAAAAGAGGCTAAAGGGGAGTCCTGTCTGTGGATATAGTGCTTAGGGCCAAGACTCAGGACTATAGGCCAAACTGTGAGTGATTGCTTAGTCAATGAATGGCAAGTAATGTAGAATGGCAGGTAGGGATGTAAAATAACAATAATTCTATGGAAAGTTCCTTGATACTTTCAGAAATTGGTTTGTAAGGTGTCCCAGCGTTATTGGCTTGAAAACCGATACTTAGTGTTACTTATTAAAGCTAAGAGGAAATGGAAATGAGCCAGCAGAACGTTTTTGACCCAAATTTTGTCTGTACATTTTTTTTTTCTTTGCAGTGCCATAAATATGTCAAAGTCATAAACTTTTCCTTGTATTCAGACAATGGACATTGGACATTTTGCTAGAAAAATCTAAGAGAATGCTGTACTCTATTAGACATGGAGATTTACAGAAAGCTTTGGTAGTGGGTGGGAAAGGAAGTGTGAGTGAGCAATATGGGGTTTTATTTGTGCAAATATCCCTGGATCTGTAATTTCCTGTTTCTAGAAAATTTATTCATAAGGCTGTTCCAGGAGACTCATTCTGTTCAGGCATTGCAGAACAGATTCCTGGGAGCATAGGATACTTGGTAATGAAGTTCTACAAATTCAAGTATAGGGGCTTCTCTGAACTGGGTATTTTTTTGCTTTGTGCCATTTCAAAGCCTGTTGAGCCTTTTGAGTCGGCGCAGTGCTAGGGCAGATCCCTGTGTGGGTCTATCTGCTCACTTGTGCTGGAAGCCAATGCCTTTTCCTTTGGAAAGGTAGAAGTCATGGCAGACAATTCCATCTACTGCAGGAACAGTGGAAAGCCTGACTATTTATTTTTGTGCTTTTCTTCTTGCTGATTGCTTCCTCTTCATCTTTGTTCCCCATTTCAAGCCGTATGTCATATCATTAGCATTCTCCTGACCTTAATGTGGCAGTTCATACCTGTCAGATCTATGGTTTCAGGCTCTCTGCAGGCTGGATATCCATCATCTCTCTATTGCTTACCCTTGAGTCATATTTTCTTCTCATCTATCAAATTTACGCTTTATTTATATTTTGCAATAAATGGAAGCTGAGATTTTGATGGTATGCACTGATTTCAGCATCTGAAGATTAAGATAGAGGCCCAAGGAGTCTGTCCTGTCATTCTGCTCATGATCAAGACTTCATACTCACTGCTACTCACTGAGATGCGTTTCTTTTCTAAATTCATGGAATCATCTGTTCTCCAGCACCATCATGCTCTAGACAGCTGGCTTAGTTTCTACTAATTCAATAATCTGCAGTCTACGTTTTTTGTTAAAACATTTTTATAAAAAATCTAAAGATCAAGAACATGAATATATAAGTTATTAATTAATTCACAGAAACATGATTGCTGATGACGTAGCTTGAAGCTTTGAATTCTGTAGCTCGGCACTGATACATAAAACTGTTACTATTAATGTGCAGGAAAAAAAACAGGTTTAGGTATTTTTCGGATGTTCCAGAATTTCCAAATCCCTCTGTCTCTTGCTGAACTCTGTCTGAAATTATTTTCAGTTGACCTTAATCTTGCTCTAGGATAACTTTGGAAAGGCTTGGTGGTTTATCCTGCCACTGGATTAAGGAGTCCTTCTGTTGGATTGCATACATTAGCAGTGAAGATGCCCTGCCACCTGCAAGCCTTGCAGCAAGGAGAGTTACGGGTCCCCCACATCACAGTGGCGGCAGAGAAGAGTCTGCATGTTTGAACCCTAAATTGGGAACACTGTGGCAGGAAAGCAGTGTGTTTCCCTCCCTATTTTTTGCCCTGTTTCTTCAAATATAATTTTTATAGGGCAGTATTTCAGTCACTCTATGCTGTGATTCTGCAGCTTAATGACAGTAGGAACAGGTGGCTAGTCTAAATACCAAGGTTTGAGATGCTTTAGTTCCCTCTCATATTTTTGGTGTTAAAAAAAAATATTGGGAAAAAATTAACTAAAATTAAAAAAATTTAGTTTTGTAGAAATTTGAGTAGTTTTTGAGTCTTCTCGCAAAGTGGCACCGTAAGTGCAGCTCAGGCAACTCTGTGTATTTGGCACTATTTCTTTCAAAAGTCCCTGAGACTGCGTGACTTTGTTCCACACCTGCTTTTGACAACGTGTAAGAGGAACGAGACAACTGTGTGGTTAATGTTTGCTCAGAAAGCTGAGCGTGTTAAAGAATTATATGCACCGTGTTATGGGCACTATGCACAGTTGTTGAGTTTTAATATAATTTAATGCTGTTTGTTATTGTATATTTTACTGATGTAGTGGAGAAGCAACTGTCTTGCAAATGAAATCTTAGAGCTTCAGTCTGAATTGGGTAATGAGAAGAAAAGGCAGTTGAGTGAATTGTGAGTGTAGCAGAAAGGTCAGGAAACAGATTAAGAGGTGAAGAGGAGGAGGAGGGTGATGAGTGAAGAGAAAAACAGAGGAATTAAAACCAGGCCAAGAAGAAATGTGATAGAGTGAATGATGATAGTTTAGATCCTGTGTATTATTTTCAAGAAGGAAAAAAAAAAAAAAGAAAAAAAGCCAAATCAGAATGAAAATGTTTGTTAGCGTATTTGTCAGTCTTCTCTGCATTTTTTTTTTGCACACTGGCAAGCAGAACTCTGCTAAGTACAGCCTTGAAAACTCCTGTTTCGTAAATGTGTTGTGGAAGTTGTGTGACAGAAGAGGTGGTATCACATTATGTCACGTTTCGTTCTCTGCTTTTCTGCACCTGTGTTCTACCTGCTTACCACTCTCAATCCTAAAACTAGTATGTGTAAACCTCTCGCTGGAGTTTTATAGCAAAAGATAAGAGGCCTGGCATGCTTTACTTCCACTTTTTTTAATCTTTGTCCTTTTATTTCCTGCAGTTTTTCACACTCTTGTATCTTTGATTCTAGTACTAGATCCTTTCCTAAGACCCTTTCTTAGAAAGGATTGCATAAGCCCGCCAGACTGCCTTGGCAAGGGGGAAAAAATCATATTTTACACGCACACACACACGCGCACACACACACACACACACACACACACACACACACACACGAAACCCCACAGCCAGCATTGATTCTCGGAAACAGAGAGCATTTAAGATCCCATAGGACTTTTGCTCTGCTCTGGGCAGTTAGGAAGATGGCATCTTCCCCATGTTCTTGGTGGTCCTGTAGTGACTGGCCAGTGATCTCAGAGTAGGCAGAACAGTTTTGTTCTTTATCATCCTCTGCAAAGCAGCTCTTTTTTGATCTTTTGCTTGCACATAATTTAGCTGTGGGTTTTTTATGATTTGGTAGAGTAAACAGTGTTCTGTTAACAGAGCATATGAGTGAGTCAGGAAGCCAGGGTTGCTGCTGGATCAGCTCAGTTGTGCTGAGCTCTCCATTTGCAGCTGTAGAAGGTCTCTCTGAGCAGTGAATAGTGGTGGTGCTTCAGTATAGTGCTGGATACTGGCTTCACCTCTGCAGAAAGTATTCAGAAAGGGAATGAGCTCCAACTGAGGAGTCTGGGATAGAAAAATGTGCTCACTATATGTATTAGGACATTTATTATAAGCACAGGTACAGAAAAAAGTAATTTTCACTTATCAAAATAGCAAAATGCAGCATGGTTGGTGTGGTAACACTTCGACATTACTGCTGTTTGTGCCGTGTATTTCAGGGACAGCATCATAAGTGTTGTGCTGTGCGGGCATGGTCGAATGCACTGGTTTAGGGACTCTGAAAAACTGAGAAAAGTATTTGTCTTTATTTGCTTTCTAAGTAAATAGGGTAAATAGGAAAACATGGAAAAGTAAGGGAGAAAATAAAGGCAAGGAAATTGCTTCTGAGGCCCATGATCATGTTTTGTTTTACCATCTCTCTTGCTCTAGTTATTTCACAACTTATTTGCCTAAATTTACTGTAAGTACTTTTCCATGATGGGTTATCACAGAGTGATTATAGGGAATATGTGTTTGAGAAATGATTTTCTTGAATGACATGAAGGTGATTGTGTTATAGGGACAGTGATGAGAGAAAGCAAAGTAGGTAAGAGAAATATTGCAAAGTCTAAGACTTGGAAGGGGACTGACAAGTAACGAGAGATGCAGAGAAACCAAAAATGGAATAAAATTTGATCAGAAATATAAACAAGAGAGTTGTTTATTATTATTATTAATTATTAACCTGAGTGGGCTTGGGACTTCAATGGCTTTTGGTACTAGTTCTGTCCAATTATGCCAAAAACGAAGTTAGCAAAGGCACTCAAATTGATAATTCCCCTAGTTTAAATGGGGTGTTTGTGTGTTTTTATCTTAACTAGGCAAATGCTTGGAAGGCTCTTCAGTTTTGAAGTATTTTTTTTTCCTCCTCCAGAATAGTTTAGAGTTGCTGAAATCTCACTTTGTAGAATCCTCAGTGGTAAATGAATTGCTAAAGACAGTGGTGCAGACTCTCTCTGTAAGTGTGTATATTACAGATTTGAATTAGAGCAAAGACTGACAATTGAAAAACCATGGGAATTTCTTTTGTTGCGTAGTCCACTTCAAAAACCCTTTTCCACAGATACCATTTCTGACTTGAAGCTTGAGTTACTGTGGATGTCTTTGAATATCTTCTCCAGTTTGAGCCAAGGGAATAAATGAAGTACTGTAAGTTCTCAGTTTCAGAAGATAAATTCTGACTTCCTAAAATTATATCTAATTTACTGCATATAGAAGCAATTCCTGGGTATGCAGATTTGGTTAATTTAGTTATGTTTGGAAATGTTTGGAAATTTAGTTAGTTTGGAAATGCTGATGACTTACCTACCCACTGCAACCCTGATTAAGAAATTATTAATTGAAAGAAAAAAGGAAAGAAAAAAAAAAACCCTTTTTCACATAGATTGCATAGGTTTAACCAGCAAAGTTGGGGCGTACCAGTCTATGGGGATCACTGCTTAAACAGAAAGTAGTTGCAGTTTCTCAGGTGGGTGCCTGGGGTAACTGTTGGCAAATACCATATTTTTAACAGTGATTGTGCAGGCTCTTGAAAGTTATTTTAGTGTTATTGCCTTAATTTCCTTCTTGCCTGGACAAATAGATGGTGTCAGCAGTCCTTATCCTAACAATAAATTGATATGCTTAGCCAAGAGAAGTGCAGTATCTAATAATAGAGTAGTAGTAACAGCATTATTCTCAGGTTCTAAAACCTAACTTCATGATATATCATCCCAAATGCTCCCAGAACCCTAAAGTTACCTTTAAAACAGGTCTCCTTAAAATGCTAGGGTTTTTTTCATTGCACCTTTTTTTCTTTCCATTAAGGAAAGATTTAAAAAAAAAAAAAAGACATTTTCCCTGTCTGTTTACATTTTACTATATCTCCTTCTCTGAAATTATTTCATTACAGTCTCCAAGTTATTCTTAAGTCTTTATGAAATGCTGAGGCACCTAATCTCAATGAGGGGCATTACAAGAGTGTGTGCAGTATGGAAACTGATGCTTAAATTCCTCACACTGAAGTAATTGTAGGAAAGCTAATTAGGAACTGTAAGAACGGAGGAGGGGAAACATCTCCATGCTCCTTTTCCCCAGAGTGCTTATAATGTCTTTTGCAAGCAAAAAGGGGAAGGGGTAGGTTGTCATGTTCCTTAAGCAGGTAGAAGTCCGTATTTCCATTCTGCAGCTGTTGCCTCTGTGCCCAGGCCATGTTCATCTTTCTCCAGATGCTTAAAGACTTTTTCTTCTCATTGTTTGGGAATCTTAAGATGATATCAATATTTGTGCTTTTTTCTTCGGGATATTAATTCTTATTCAAGCACATATTTTCCATCCCAACTTTTTGTTTTTCATCTGTGTAGGCAACTTGCATGGAGTACAATCCTCTTAGTAAAGCTTTTAAGAGAGCTTTAATTCAGAAGATGATTGAGCCCTGCTGTTTTTAAAGCTGTTGCAGCGCTTCTGGGATATGCTGTTCTCTTCTCAATGTAGTGAAAAAGATTTAATATATTGGTTGTGAGAGCAATATATAAACCACCTTCTCTGTCTTCGGAGTTACAAGGGAGCTTTGGTCTGGTCCATTCTCATACTGTTTTGCTTCTCTTAGCATTTGTAAGAGGAGAAAAGCAGAAAGCAGAAAATATTTGACATGGGTTCACATCACTGGAAACTTGAAGTAAAAAAATAAAATCCACTGATAATTGCTGGGTGGTCAGTAATGTTTGAGACATCCTAGGAGGAGGTCGTGGGCAGTGTTATTCAATGCCCGGAGTAGTTTCTCTTGGTCAGAAGAAAGAAAACTGTAAAAGGGATCAGTAGGTCTCTCTGAATCAACGTGTGTGCACAGATGTCTCCAAAAGGTTCTCTGGGTGCCGGGGGTGTCCATGCATCCCCCACGCAGAGCCCTGTTCTGCAGGCTGCTCCCGCAGGTGCCGTGCTCAGAGCTCGAGGGGCTAGAGTGTCCCAGGCCCTCTGCACGTCCCCTGCACCTACAGCTCTACAGGCAGTGTAAGGTTCAGAAACCCTGGGTAGGACCTCTTAACCCTGCAGCATTGAAATCAATAGCAGTTCTGTTCCTGATGCAGGTAGCACCGTCCCAAATGCCTCTTTCCTCTCCACCTGGCTTCCCAAAGCCCCGTAGGGCTCCTGGGGCAAATACGGTGCTGCACGTGCAGCTGTATGTACACTTTAGCTGTTGTGTATATGTATGCAGGCGCACATAAAGTCAGGACATCAAGTCCTGCTCCCACTGGGTGCTTTTTTGGCATGCCTGCTTCTCACTAGCTTCAAATCCCACAAAATCTGAGAAGTGGCATGGTATGACAGGATCTCTTTTAAATGGCAAGCTGCTATCAGCGTGCATGATGCTCTTCTGGCAACCTTCACACAGTTCAGTCATTGTCCTAGATATTTACTGCTTTTATGTTTACCTCCCCAGATGCATCTTTAGTTCTGATACTTATTCACAGCTGCATAATAAATATAGTTTGATTTTGTACCTAATTATAGTAGCTGTTCTTCATTATTCATGGAAGTCATTGTCAAAATCCATTCTCGGCTCTAACAGAGAAGAAACTGCCGTGGTAACTACATAAGACCACAGCAATAAAGCAATTAACTGACTCACTAAAAACTAGTCAATGGCTACAGCATTAATTCTTAATATTTCAGGAATTATTTACACTTCTGTATTCATATGTCTCCAGTTCTTTTATTTGCTAATTAATAAGAGTCTGTTCTTGTTACTTTATAAGCCTTAAGTATCATATCAACATGTATTTTTGTTAAGCAAATCTGTAATTATAGAGAAATTAGGGGTCCTATCAGTGTGTAGCTAACAAAAATGAGTACCTGCTCTAATTTGCTGCCAGAGCTATGAAATAGGGGGGAGCTGGAATGGAAAAGCATTGGGGCATAGGCATGCAAATGAACATGCCAACTGTGTGTATATCATACAGTGTCTTAAATCTATAGACATAAAAACAGGATGAAGACATAGCCATTAAAAAGGCAGTAATTTTTGAGTGTCACATAATTTAGACACTTTAAGTTATTGAAGTGTCACAGGTTTATTGCACCTAATTTATTAACACAATCATTTGGGATTCACTTATGTCTCTTGCTCTACCCCAAACCAGAGGCTAGAAGTCTGTTTAAAATATACAGACTTTGCTCCAGCATCAAAAGCCTAAAATGTTTCTCAAAATACCAAGATAGGAGAAAAAATGGCACCTTAACATAGTCTTGCAGTCAGTGACTGGAGACTTTCCTCTTAATTTATATTCTTGCGTTAAAATGGGACAGAAAGCTCAGACGAGCTCTCCTCCTACGTCAACGTTTTTCCCTTGCCACAGTAGGTGACATCTGGATGGGAAAATATCCTGTTGCTTTGGCCTCTAGCCAGGACAAAAAGAGATAATCCTGACAAATACCTTGTTACTGCTTTCACACTGTTGAAAAAGAAGAAAAAAAAAAGTTTATTTTTTAATCCTTTCATGTGCTGAATTGGCTGTCCTTAGTTTACAGGTTCTGTTAAGTCTCTTTCCTACCTGAGAGCTCCTTTGATGTGTTTAAGCAGTTGCTGAAACGGCAGCAAGGTAGGAAGAATGAAAAGGGGCTCTACGGAGAGCAAGAGGCAAATGAAGCCACTTAATCGTAGTAATACATGGGGAGTCTTCACAAAACGCCTGGTGTGATGTCTCAGCCATTTATATACATGAAGCGATTCTTATTTTTAGCTTCTTTAGGAGCAAAACAATTAAAAAAACATTCTCAACTTTTCTTATCCTTTTTTTTTTTTTTCCTTCTTTCCCTAATCAGGACAGAATTTTACCCTAAGGCAGTTAGGAGTTTGTGAACCAGCAGCTCGTCGAGGCCTGGCGTTTTGTGCGGAGATGGGGCTCCCGCACAGAGGTTACTCTATCAGCGCGGGGTCGGACGCCGACACGGAGAACGAAGGGGTGATGTCTCCTGAGCACGCCATGAGGCTCTGGGGCAGGGGCGTCAAGTCGGGGCGCAGCTCCTGCCTCTCGAGCCGCTCCAACTCGGCCCTCACTCTCACCGACACCGAGCACGAGAACAAGTCCGACAGTGAGAACGGTAAGTCCTTGAGCGCACGCGTGGGGGTAAATCCATGTTTTGTATGCTCCTCTGTGGGACACTCGGTAGCTTCAAATCGGTAGAAATTCAAGGAATGACCTTGGATTATGTGCCTACTTATTTTGTCCCTTTTCGCACGGAAAAGTCAATATGCAGTATCAGTCCTGAATTATGCAAGCTTTTGGTGTGTAATTTTGAAAAGGTTTAATGACAAAAAAAAAATTAGCTTTGAGTTATCAAGGGCCACGTCACCTGTTATCCTTTTGTGGGATAGAAAAGTAAGTGATGATAAAGTTTATCCCCAAGCCAGCTAGCAATCAAAGATGTCTTTGTAAATTCCTCTTCAAGACATCACAGAGAAGTTGCAGAATCTGAGAATGGATGAGTGAGCACGAAGAATAGATTATTAACAAGGCTCAAGTGACTGAAAAACAAATTTGATCATGCTTTAAACTTACTGGTTGATGAGAGCAATTGAAATTGTGGTAAAGAGGGAAGTGTGTCCTTTGATGTGCCTGGGGGACTGGATTACTGTGCAATTAAAATCCACAAGAAATCTGAACAGCAACTTCGTAGGATGTGGGGATATGACCATTGTATTTAAGGCTTAGTCTTAAATGAAAAGAGGCTAATACAATTGCCTGATTTATTTTTAAAGCTTTTCAAAATTTCTTACCCCAACTTGAGGCTGTGAATTGAACCTGACATGGTGTTAAATGCTAAGCACATGGATCTTGGAAAACATTTGATCTTTAACTTCTTTACATTTGCAGAGGATTTTCAGCCTTATTAGAATTAGAATATGATTATTTTGTTAACTTTATGACATTGTATGTTAGAAATTTAGAAGAGGAATAAAGTAAAAAGGGTAAAAATAAAAGCGATGGCTATTGCTAGATGGCTGTACTTAATTTTCATTAATTTACTCAACCCATCAGCTGTGCAATAACAGAGGGAATTTTATCACTATGCTCGGGGTACAGCTGTAGCACATTGTGGCAAAGGGCAATGTGGGTGTGTAGTTTTCATTTTTTTTTTTAAGTATTTTTTTTATTTTAAAATAGAAGCAGAGATGTGTTACCCTGCCTATTAATTATTTTACTTTCAGTTTGACAAGACAAAACCAAAGCTATATTTTGGTATTACTCATACTTGCCGCCTTTCCCTGGCGGCTGCTTCCAACCGAAGACACCTGTGCAGGATGGCTGCCTCAGATGGGATTTAGCTTTTTGTGCTGGGATTAATGCTGTTTGCCTGAGGGAGGCTCCAAGAACACTCTTGCCTCTTTTTTTTTTTTTTTTTCCTCCCCCGCCCCAAAAATATAACACATTATGAGGCAGAGGGAAGTTCCAGCAGAGGAGGGTGGGCGTATTTGCCTGTCTCCTTTTGGAAGCAGGGATTATGTTGGATAAGTCGTGATCTCTCTGCTGCAAATGATCTAGAACAAGTTGTTGGACAGCCCTGCAAATTTTCTTTTGAAAGGTCTGTGCTGAAACAGGCTCCCCCAAGTGTTTCGTAGAGCCCTAGGTTAATGATCTTTAAGAAGGCATGTAAAGATACAGCTGTCTAAGGAAATTTTGCATTACCAAGGGATACGATTGCTTCAGAAATATAATACTTTAGCTACATTTTTAAATGAATGTTAGATTTTTAAAAATAGCAAATGGCTGATTACAATATGCCAAAATTCTCTCCAAGAGGAATGTTTTATTTTTAATGTGTGAGAAAATGGCAAATACATCAGAAAAGACATTCTGCACTAGTTGAATTTCTGTAAGGAGAGCGTCTGATGTTTTAGATACAACTTCAAAGAAGAGTTTAGTCACTAAAAAGGATTACAGTTGATTTATTTATTGATAGGGAGGCCAGCAGTCCAACTTAAGAAGGTACTGGGACTGCTGTGAGGCTAATGAAATTTTGATGGCTTGAAAGTCCCCTGGGGTTATGAAATGTATATAACTCGGACCATGTCATGGGTCTCCATTTCAGTGGAGATGTTACACAAATGGTGAAAACTTGAATCTCTGTTGGCAATTTTTCACTGGAGTTTGTTTTCACCAAACATGAGAGATTCCACCAAGTTACTTTACGATCAGAAATCAGTATATTAAATGTTCGCGGTAGAACAAAAAATATTTTTTTTAATGAGGATGCGATATCATCCTGGTACACACATTCCCTAGCCTAAGAACCAAAATGCAAGTTCAAGTTCTGGTAATCTGTGGCCTAAAATTAATAGCTGCCCCAGTCTGACAAACCTGATAGGGCTTTGAAACCGGAGCCGACATCACCGTGCATCCGTCCTGTGCGCTCCACCCCTTCCCGGTGTTTGAAAGCTTCCTGACTGCATTTCAGTTGAATTGTTTTGTGAGGAAATGCATTTCTCTGCAAGAGATTTGCCTCTAAAGCAGATGAGGAGCAACAGGTTGTGATCAAAACAAAACATGACACCACAACATACTTCCCTCACCTCGGAGGGCCCAGTTCCACCAGTGATGCAGGCTGTGCACGCAGACAAACAGCCGCTGTTGTCAGTAGTTCATTACCATAAGCAGACCTTCCCCACTGGAGCTTTGGGATCTACTACTGATGGTGAGAATTTATCCTACGGGTTTATGGACTTAGAATTATTACTGCTTGTTGACCGTGCTCCGGCTCTTTGTGTAGCCCTTTTTCCCCTCCCCAACGGGGCAAGAATAGAACCCTGGTGTGAACTCTGTTCTGTCTTTGTAACTGTTGTCTGTATTTGCTCTTCAGAAAGCATAGCAGTTGATCTCCCTCAGAGCGGAAGGGCAAAACTGTTCAGTTGCATGGGTTCATGATTATGTAAGCATATGTGTGTATATATATATGTATGTAAATACGTGTAAACAGAATTTGGTGAAGACACCAACTTCTATTTGTTCAGGCCTCAACTGCGTGTGTCTAAAGTTGGCTTGCTAAAGCCACTTAGTTTGTGAATGATATTGAACAATTAAAAGTTTATTTAGAAGAATCTGTTGGAAGTGATTAACTCAATTTTTTTAAAGTATGTTAATAGCATATTATGAATATCAGGATTAAAAAAAAGAAAAATTAGAAACATTACAGCTATTTTCTAAACGTAGAAGAATATAGATGCATTCTCACCTCAGGGTCTTAGGTTACTGCTGGGTAAATCGTTGTAAAGAGAAATACTTTTTTTCTTTATGCTGCAATTCTCATTCAAATTCCACATGTGACTTTTGGCATCATGTTTGGATAGATTTGTCATGTTGTCCTCCCAAAAGGAGAACTCGCATCTGTTAATCTGGGCAATCTACCAGTGTCGTGTACAATATGATGTATCAATTGGAGCACAATAAGCACTCATGTTTTTCTTATGCCTTTTCCCCTTGCAAGATCTCTTGGAGGCAAAACTGAGATGAAAAGAATATGTTCTTTGGGAATGCATCAGCACAACATGCGTGCATTCATATTTCATAAATGCAATATCAAGATATATGTTATTAATCGTTATAGGAGCTGTAGCTTTGAAATTCAAGCAACTCATCTTTTATATGCTCGCCAGCAACTTCTTGCTATTAATTTGTTCTGAGATTACTAAAACTTGTCTTTTAAAATTGATAAATATTCTAACAAAATAGAAGCTCTTACATAGGTAAGCTTCAAATAGCCCTTTTGCTTAAAAGGTCGATATTTGTTTAAGGTATCTTAAAATCCACTTATCTGAATTATTTTTAAATCCATTCAGCTGACCTCAGGAGACATCAGGAAGATAATAGTCAAAACAGAGTAAGGTATTCCTAAAGTGCAGCTCCTGACTCGGTCACATTTTTGTTTGTTTTGTAAAGTTCACGGCTCTTACCAGTTCTGCATACGGTTCTTGCACAGGCCTGAAGCTCAGGCTTTGGCAATCATTGTTTCAGAGAAGATTTCAGTCAGTCATTTCAGACTGGAGTAAGTCCATGCCACCTTCTGTCCCTTTGGAAGCTGTAGTGATAGAGCTCCTTGAAAAATTAGGCTTTCTGGATAGGTCTGCACAATGTGGTTGGCAGTGCCTGTGTCCACAAAGACTAGTTAAGAACTCTTTTTATTTGGTATACAGAAAATAGTTCTGACAGAGCTAGAATGTTGGATTTTTTTAGTTCTGTTTTTTTAGTAAGAGTTTTGTGCCAATGGGGATTTGTTAGAAGATCAGAGAAGATTAGGGTGTAGCAGAATAAAAAGAAGAAAGGGAGAGGAGAATATGAGATCATGGCCTGAGGTCCTTGTTTTGAACTGAGTATATCTTTATTTTGAAATTTGGCCTCCCATTTTTCACAGGTATAGATATTGCTAGTAAGAGGTTCAGTCCAGAAGATTTTGGTAAAGAGAAGTTATCAACCTAATCACCTGCTGGGGCACCTCCTCACTTCCTCTACATCTTCAGCCAGTTTCTGTAGTTAGCATTCTTGTGAATGTAATGCTCTCTTGTCCTTCCAGAATGGTGAATTAACTGGCATTCAGATCTCTGAAAACCAGGAAATGCATTGGTAAGATATTTGTCAAGACATCTTAAATCTGCTCTCTCTAACCCAGTATATCTATAACATGTTCTTGAACTCTGCATTCTTAAATAATGCACATCATTCAGGAAGTAGTTACACGTTTTCACCTGTTTAACATTCTTTTTTATGCTAAGACAGAACCTGATTTTTAGATGAGCTCTGCTGAATATGAGCTGCTTTATACCTGCTAGGCAAAATGCTGAGCCTGCTTATCAAAAACAGCCACATATCTGATGGATTAATATTCACCTTACTGCCATACCACCATTTACAGCTTCTTCACTCTTACCCACAGTATTCCATCTAGCAATTATCTACCCCTCATTAAGCATGCCAATATCTCTTAAATTCTGCTTTTCTGCTAAGAAATTTCATGACCAGGAAATATGTCTGTTTTTACTGTTGACAGAACTCATCTCTGAAATAATATTCAACATGTAAATAGGCATGCACTTTTTTTTTTTGGTTACAGACGCATGGAACTGAAATTGACACAGAAAAGAGGAGTCATCCCTGGTTTTCTACAATATTATCACAATTTTTCTGAAGTTATGCCAATTTTCAGATACTGTTACTTCTGCAGACCTGTAATCATAGAATATTTCAGTATTTCAGTAGCATTCATAATTAATGCAGTTGGAATTCATGTTGGTGATTCCCTTGGGTAGGGGCAGCCACAAGAGGGAACAGTTAAGTTGACCTTCTTCCAGCAAAATTTTGCATCACCTGGATTTGAGAGGTTTGAGTGTCACTGAACTTGATGTTTAGGAAAGATGTGAATTTCCAAATGGTTGCCTTAATAATGTTTTCATGATGGGAGTCTAGTGCTGAATATGTAATAAAAATTGTTGGGGAATCGGACTGTCTTGAACGCATTTAACCAAATCTTCTGATGAACAGAAATTGTAGACGTAACAACATTTGGCCACAATAAAATAAACATGGAAGTCTGCATAGAAAAGCAAATCTAAAGAAAATTTCAGGAGAATTCACTTTTGGTTGTCAAGTTTCCAAGAATTTCTAGTGTGAAGGAATGTTGAAAGAGATGGTTAAAGACTCGCTGGCATGGCTCAGTATTTATTCACAGATAGGAATTTCAGGAAAGCACCACAAAAATGGAAGCCAGATCAGGTTTCTTAGGAAGAGTGTAATAGAAGTTTACAGAGATAGTTGCAAAGTGTGAGGAATGTAAACATGATTGAGACATAATCAGTGAGTTATACAGAAATATGAATGCTAAGGAGATGAGAAAGTTGGTTCATTACTCAGCAGTGAAGGAAGACATAACGCATTGCTGGTATGTTTTCTTGGGGTTGTTTTTGCTTCAGTGTTTGCTACTTGAGTAACTGATCACAAAGCTAATATTTACACCATTGGTAAAGGTTTAGAGGCTCCTTAAGTAAATAAAATACCTCCTGCGTACATACAATGCCTATATCATCTGGGCTTTTAATGATTCATCTTTGAGAAACCATTGAGGATAGGTACAGCTCTGACAGACGGAGGAGGATGAGGGGGAGAAGGGAAATGTAGGAAGGGCTGAGGGAGGAAGAATCCGGCAAATATTCTAGGACAAGGAAATTAGTTTGTGCTTTACAACGCTGAGTGTGTATTTGTTCTGAATGAATCTTGTCAAG
>JAUBNY010001095.1:474057-488703 GCA_032275445.1 Crypturellus soui | reverse complement strand
TTTGGATCCAAAGGCAGTTTGAGTACAGAAGAGCCGAGACTGCTGGGGTCAAGTTTCACATCTTTGTAGCATTATTTGGTAATGAAACTCTAGTACAATCTTCTATATTTGTTTATTTAATATCAGAATTCCTTAGATTTCTCTCAAACAAAATTACTCGGTTATCCTATGGAATATTGTGCATATGTTCAGACCTTTTCCTAGAGTTCACATTTTTCAAGTAATATCCAGTGAGATTAAATCAGGTATATATGTTTTATTATTCTACTGCAGAGTCGATAAATTGTTACAAGTCTTACTGTTTTTACTGGCAGAACAAAATCAACAAGTACATAGCTATGTACTGTAAAATGTACTGCTTTAAAACCTTTATGCTAAAGAGGTTGCAACTAAAAGTCTTTAAAGTAGGCAATATACTATTAAAAAGCTAAACAAACTGCTGACTAAATTCATTCAGGAACTAAATTATTCAACAGTCCAATATACCTTGTCATAGTATGACTTTATATCTGGCTCCTGTTCTTAGGAACCTTTTATGCAATAGCTATAACCTAAACATTAAGGACTAGATTATTCAGTTATATTTCAAACTCATCCTTAATATCTGCAGAAACTCAATATGCACACCTCCACATTTCTTGCTTTTCTAAAACTGAAAGTATCCATGCATGTAAATAGGAGTATGTGCATAAAACTGTGGAAGGCTATAGACTTTCACAATATTTGAAAAATAGTGTACTTCCTAGAAGCACAAATGTAAACCTTCAGATGTATAACAATGCCTAAAGGTCAGTCTTTAAAAATTGGTATCTAAATCTTATTTTATTCTGACAGACTGTGCTGGAGTCCAGCTTCTTGTCTTTCAGAACAATGTTCATATATGATGTTATTGTATTTAAAGAAATTTAGTTGAAATGCTCTATAGAAAGCATTTCAATATGTCTGTGGATATATTAAAAACTTAATATCGAAGAATACATCAAGGAGTAAAAAAGTTCCTAAAGCACTCCCCTGTGCTACGATTAATTTTTATATTATCAAGGTCTTTATTATGAATGCAGTTCCTAACATAGGCCTGTAATAAACAGAGTGTAATTGAATTTTCAATATTTTGCCACCAGGGAGTAATTTTCTTACAAGACCTCTGCTCCATCTTCTGGCTAATTGTCAGCAGTTACTCAGTATTACTGCATTAATGTCACCAAGCAGTGAAAACAGAAGCTACCTGCTTCTGTTGCCTTGGAAGTTACTGGAGTGCAACTCCAGCCCTTGTCTATTTACTGGTTTGGAGGTGTGGGCCATTACGTTTTGAAAATGTGGCTTTGTTAATGAGCCTGACATAATGCATTCAGATTGGTGTAAGATTTCAGTTGATTTGATTATTCCACATAATAAGATCAAAAAAGTCCTTAATACTAGGATTTTCAGATAGACCATAAGAAAACCGTTTCTAATCAATGAATGAGTGAACACTTTATTTCTCAGCAAATGAAGTTGTAAGCTTGTAGGACTATTGGCTGCCTTTTACTTCCATAGTGTGTAACATGGCAAACTAACAAGAATGTAATTACAGACTAATATATTCGTGGAGGAAGGTTGACTTGTCTGTCAATTCAACAACCAAAAGTTGCTGTTTTTTACAGCTGTTGGATCTACTCTTGGTCAACATTTCCATTAAGGTTTTGAATGCTTGGATATATGTTTTTGTTTGTTTGTTTTTTATTCATCTTGCTAAGGGTACTAAGCTAGGGTACCAAACACTTCGCAGGAATGCAGGAGAGGAGGAGAATTTACAACCTTGATGCATTGGGCTTGCCAGTGAAGGGAAAAAAAAAGTAATACATAGACTACAATTCAGTAAGGAAAAGTGCAAAGTGCGATACTGAAGTAGCAATAATTAATTCACACTTTCAAGATGGAGGAGCCACTTGCCAGGCAGAAGTTTGATGGAAAAGGATTCAAGAATTGTAATGGATTGGGGATGGAGTATGTATCAACCTCATGCTCGTTTTTCAAAGGTGAAAATATCTGCCGGGCTACATAAGCATGAATGTCAGACACCAAGTAATCCTTTTGGCATCTCTCAGCCCTACTAAGGCCTCACCTATAGGAGCATCCAGCACAGGGAGTCCTAAATCAATAGTCTTGGACCAGTTGTACAGAGGGTATTGCAGGAAAACAAAATTAGCAGAAATGTGAAGTAAAAGTGTGTCCTCTGAAAAACGTTGGCAGAACTATGCCTTTTCTCATGAAAAGAAAATGATGGAAAACCTCATACATTTTCAAGAACATGTAAGATTGACGATAAGGAACCTGGAATAACCTTGTGAGTCATGCTGTCGGTACGCCAAGAAATAATGTGCTAATTGTGGCAAGAAAGATTTTGTTTAGGCATTAGGAAGTTAGGATATTCTGTCATTAAGATAGCTAAGCACTGGTAGAGGTGTCTTAGGAAGGCTGTGAAATCTGTCTCCTTGAGGTTTTAAAAACAGGTTAATTTTCTATTAAGAACAAATAATCCTTCTCACCGTCTCACTCACTGCTGTGAATCTGTGGTCCCTGTAGATTACTATAAACAAGGTTTAAGAAAAGTTGCATTTGGCAAAGCTGATAAAAATAAACACCTAGCACCATCCATCTGTTTTTGTTACTTAGTTGGCCTTAAGAAAATAATTAATAATAAGGTATATCTGTAAGCTTCATTTATTATAATTTTTACAAGCAACGTTCATTAAAGTTTACAGGTTTTCTGTATGGAGCATTTCTCGGTTTCCGCATCAGAACAATTAAGGCAGAAGGGAGTCAAGAACTTTTTAATGTGTTAAAATCACAAGTCATAAGCAGACCTTAGAAAATACATCATTATGCAGTAATCATTATGACAGTATTGGACCTTCTATATTAACACTTCTGAAAGATGGACCATTTTAAATTATTTTGATAATTTATTTTCTTTAACACCTACCAATTTGAAAATCTGCCATGTTTTTTGACATCCAGGTGCTATACTTTAACTTGCAGTTCAAGCTTCTATACTAGCAGCAGAAAAAAAAATAAGACTAGCAGATGTTTTACAGGGTTGAAATGCAATATATGAAACTGCCATTAAGTATATTTATAACCTGGCAAATGTGCACAGAATTACCAGTACAATATTCTGAACTGGAAAACTAGGGAGTTTACACTAGCTGTTTTCAGTCGTGACCAGTTTTCCTGCTGTGTTCTTACAAATTATCATGAAGCTCGCTATCTAAATCTAATCTTTTTCTCCTTGAGATGCATGCACTTCATTTGGCTGCATCAGAAAACATCAGGGAGGCACAAAAAAGCGTGAGGACAGAGAAGGTCCTCCTCGTGCAGCCGGTCTTCTCCAGGGATTTTTTGCCCCAGCTGCCCTTCAGGAGATCCTGTAGGAGAGCAGGGGCGGTGAACCTGTGTGCTCTTTGAGCAGAAGCAGCAACTCGGGCATACTTTCAAACCAAGAAAGATAAAAATTCTCTTTTAAATAAGAGATTGAAATAATCAACTCTGCATTCAATGTACTGATGATATGTGATGCTGTAGCAGTTAGTTCTATATAAAAGGTAAGTTGTATAGGACATGAAGTTGAGTTCAGTGGCTAGAAGAGATCATAGATAGCTGGAATACCCTTTAGAATGTCTTCAGTGTAATTTTGCAGGTCAGAGTTGAGATACAGAGGTCACGATCTCCTTGTAAACCATTAAGAATTGCTTGTCCTTTCGTTCTCAGTGATATAATTCTCTGTGGAACGTGTGCCTGAAATTCTGTGTATTTCGTGCTAATTGTACCTGAGCTCTTCCCCCAGCATAAAGAATCTGTGTGATTTGATTCTTTCATGTTAATATGCAAACGCTGTTTGCCCTCAGAAGGCATTATAATAACTCTCTAGCATTCACATGCCTCCTGGAAACCTTACCAGAAGTTCAAAGTGAGGAAATGCCTTTATTTCCCCTGGTCTGTTTTGGCACGAACACTAGGACTCTGCTTTTATCAGGCCTGTCAGATCTCGTGGCTTCGGTAGGGAACTGATTTCTTCACTGAGGTTTCTTTGCTGTTGTTCATTTATCCCTTGTACTGGAAAATAGTGCTGGAATCTCTAATGCCCTGGGACGCTTGAAGTGATGAGCGGCCCTTGGTGGGAAGGACCTCACGAGAGCCTGGGGCTCGGCCGTGCGCCCTGAAAGTGCTTTCAGCAGCACGGATGATCCCTCGCTCGGCCTCGCGCTGCACGTCTGCTCCCCTTGTATGAGAAGATACCATGGCCCTGGAACCTGCCTTGCGTTCCTGGTAAACGTTTTGTAAGTTATCGCTTACAAATTGTTTCTAAATTCCGTTCGCAGTTTTGCACCATGCCCAATGTAACTTGTTTGTTTCTCTCTTAATACCTTTTGTTAGTTACTTTATTTACTTTTTTTTTTTTAAATAAGATGTTAAACTTGACGGTATTCCTATGAAGCAAATGACGGCTTTGCCCTCCTCTGGGTGTGTAGCAGAAATGCAAAGATTAGTTTACTAGTTGGGATTAATGCAGATTTCTTTCTTGAGCCTGTTGATCAAGAAGCTTGTAATTTTAGACGTAGTTAGGACTATTGCGTGCTTCAGCTACGGAGGTAAAAATTGATTTTCAAGGTGTAGATGGACCCATGGAAAGCACATGGGAAGATGAATGAGAAGATTTCAGTATATAGTTCTTAAATGAAGTGTTTGGTTTCAGAGGAATGGGAAACAGTTTATTTCCGTTGAAGAGGTTTATCCAAACACCACTGAAAGAAAGAAAAAGAAAATTACTGAAAATCATTAAAGGTTTTGAGATGTGTTCCAACAACCCTTCAGCAGCAGCAGGACGGTTTTGGTAGCCCGTAGGTGGAACAATAATTGGACTGAAAACTGGACGGTGAGGTCATTTGCGATGACAGCAGCCAACGTGAGAGTCAGGGCCTCGGTAACGAGGTGCCCAGCTTGCTCCCGCAGGCAGCCCTGGGGAGGGCAGTTCACGGGGGTCCGAGGCTCCAAGGAGCCCTCGTTTTGCCAGGCCGGGTCCGCACGTGCCCTGCGGGGCGAGTGGCGCTTCAGTCCTGCCAGGGGAGCCAGGACATTCCCCACTGTAACTTGTATCCTTGAAATAAATTTGCCTCGCTCCTGTTGAAATAACAAGGACATGCAAATATCAAATTGAGATTTAGATGCGTGCGCTGTGTTTTTCACTTTTCAGGTGGATAATGAGTCTCTTTTGGCCCATATGGCGATAATAACAAGATATATAATACAGAGAAGACAGGATCAGACTAGGAGTGAGGTGCAGGGAGGGGAATTGGTTGGGCTTCTAAGGGCCAATGCTATATAATTTAGGTCTAGTGTGCATAAGGGACATGACATGACCTCAATATGTAAAGTTCAACGGTTAAGTGAATATTTTCTTCTGCATTGTCACGTAAAGCCCCCGCAAGTTCAGCCACGCACAAAACGCACTTGCTTTCCAGCCCCAGAGGCACGAAAGGCCTCGTCTCAAAAACAACCACCACAAAGTCAGTAAAACATGTAAAAATCGCTTCTGTAAGAAATAATTCTGTCTATCAAAAGCATAAACTGCTCTTTACTTGGCATTACAAGGTTGAAAAAGAAATACTGAGGAAATACAGGTGTTATGTCTTGTTGATATATGTTTACATGTATTGTCGTAAACAAACATACAAATAAAACTTGTGCATTTCCTGATTCCCTTAAGATACAATATTATTAAGCTGCCAGTGAAACTGCTTTGAAAATAAAAGCAGCCCAGAATGCTTTCTCCTCCCTTTTGATTCTTTCCGTAACTCATTCTTTTGAGGAATATTTTAGTGCAGGATTTCTGGGGAGTTTTTTGTTTTTAAGCTTTAAAGTGTTGTCAGTAATGGAGATAGATGTTTGGTATCACTTGTGGGTTTTCCGTTGCTTTTCCTCCATAAATACTATGCCTCATTCTGTCACAGCTTCCCTGCATTATCACCGCCTTTCTAGTATCCTTATATATATATATATATAACACCTAATGGCTGTTTCTGTTTAGTCTGCTTAAATAATATCTTCCAAATGCATTAAAGCAGAGGGATGAATTCTGTTTCACTTTCAATATCAGTATAGATAGGATTCGCCCCCCTGCAGATTTCTGTCTTTTCTGTGTTCTCTAATGGATCTGGTTCCAAGTCATGTTCACTTATCAGAGATGCAGAAGGAAGAATTAACCAGCAGCAAAAGCTGGTGCTTTCGAATAGCTGCTGTCCCACCTGAACCATAAGCAGGAAATTTAGACAAGTTCTTCAGCGCAGGTGGCAGCCACCAGTGTCAGGCTATTGTTCTTTTACTAAAATGAGAGAATGTGCTGGTTGTTGTACTGACAGCACAGAGTTAAGAAAGTGCTTCTCCAAATAAATCTGTTTCTTAAAACACATTAAAAAGATTCAGGGCTTCCAATTCTCACTAGCAGCAATAATTTTTGATTTTTTTTTTCACTTTAGCTTCTAAGATATTAATAACTAAAGTGTGAAAATACAGAAAAATGTGTTTTTATGTGTGTGCTTGTGTATACATATGTATATAAATATATGGAAGTTCAGTACAACAAAGTAGCCATGTAATGAATGCATCCCATTAAAAACACATCACAAATATCAAGTTATTTTTGCAGATGCATAGAGCCGTTGTTTTATTCTCTATCAGAAGGTGACTGCTTAAAGGTCATTTCCCAAAGCATAAGCCAGGTTCTTTGGGGATGTATCCTTTAGCTTCATCTAATGTTTCATTGACTGTATAAGCATTAAACTGTGCAAGAATGACAGGCTGTGGTAAGTGGATCCCAGGTGGGCCGGGGATCTGCAGAGCCAGCTGTTCCAGAGCTCTGATAACTTGCGGAGATTTGCAGATCCTTTTGCATTTGAGGTGCCATGCCAAGTCTTTGTGCTACCCGGTGCTGATGTTTTAAAGGAAAACTGCTTAATAATTTATTAACTGCTACATTTCCTTTGGGATTTATCTGTGTGATGCTGTTGAGTCACGGAGAAGTGTAAATACATAGGAGTTAACAGAAACATATTCTTTAACAAATTTAGCAAAGCCAGGGTGTGTGGGTTTTTGTTTTGTTTTGTTTTTGACCGAGAGACTCTTCTGAGTGTTTCTTATCAGTTTGGCTATTTCAGAAGCAAACAAATAGTTCTGCTTTTTAAAAAAGGGCTGAGGCATCTGTTTTGAGTTTAACATCAACCCCTTCTCAAAATCATTATAATTAGCAGTAAATGAGAATATATTTTATCTTCCATTTGCATTTTTATCTGCTGATATCATTCTCAACCTTTCACCAAAATCAGTCTTTCTTTATCTCAGTTTGCAGCATGTACATCTTTGCCTTTGAATTTGGAAACATATTCTTGTCTATCACGTATGTCTTGGCAAATACTAACGGAGGCTTCTGCCAGGCTGTTAAATCTCACCAAGGCCACCTGCTCCCTACCTCTAAAAGACAATATTGAAGAAGCGGTTGTACTTCAGCCTTCCCTGGTTAAGAGGCATCAAATTCTGTCTTCTGGATGCCTATACATATGATTGAAGAAAAGGCTAAAAAATGATCCTGTTAACCCATTTGATCTCTGCTGCTCACTCCTGATTTAATTAAAAATAAAAAGTAAATAAAATAAATCCCTAATCACAAACAATTCTTTGTTTTATGATATCTGTTTGTTTAAACATCAGTTCATGTTTTCTGGGGCATTTAATGATTAAGAGCTATGATGTAGAATTACAAAATTTTGCAGTTACAAAATGACAAAAGTGTTTTTTTTTTTTTCATAAAAACTGTACTGGTACAGTAGCGAATTAGGACTGTTGCAATATTAGTTGGTCAGATACAAAACCAAAATATTGGTACATTTAAAATTTTGTTTAGATATTTAATGTTAAAAAAAATCTTAATACAAGTGACAATAAGTTGTTTTTGGTAGACTAATATGATGGAGAGGAAACCATCTCCTTTATTTTGTTTATTCTAATACTATGTATTCTAAGTACTATGAGCTTGCAGAAGTTACTGTATGCTTAAAATATTGATTGCATCTAATGCTAAATAATTAAAATCAATATGAATAGTTAGTGATATGACATTTTAAATGGAAAAAAAAAAAAAAACTTTTATCGACTCCAAACAACAATTTCGCTATTTGGATGCTCCTTTAATTTAGCAATAAAATACTAATTTGGACAGATGCATCAGAGGCAGCCTTTAAATACAATTTCATCTCATTTTTTGTCCATTTGCACAGAGAAGATTGCCATCTGGGATCCTACATAATGTTCAGTGCCTCCTCTCTTGGTCACTGTCAAGGCTCCGTTTATAGTCCGTGCTGGGACTGGTGGGGATCAGGAAGCAAGAAGGCGATTCCTCCTGCAGAAGGAACCCAGGCCTTATGGTTTTGTGCAAATTGGTCAAGGAATATCTGCCAATATGTGGTAAATGATGTGGTAAAATAAATCAATAGAATCCAATTCTGCTCTGATTGGGTTTTTGAACTACTACTGTGTTGGGTGGAAGGACCTGTGTGACTCAGGCGCGTCTGTGCCCCTCTGCGGTCTGTGATCGGGGGACATAGCTGCTCGGCCATTCATGTGCTGTGTTAACTGCTCTTTTTTTTTAATGTGAAATGACCAATGTTCCATTATTAAAAAGCTGAACTAACTATTACCTGGCACTCGCAGATTTTTACAGTGATTTGAGTATCAAGATATGATAACCTGAATTATTTTTCATATGTTCAGCAACACACAGAGGAGGCTGAGAGCATTGTGAAAGCTCTCAGAATAGACATCAGGAAAAGAGCAGATAGACCTGGTAGTTATGCATAAGCAATTACTAACTGGTTCTTAATGTAAAGAATGGTGTGTTATTTCCCTTAGATTAATCAAGAAAAGCCAGTCTTGCAGCTGGGAGATACTCTGAGTTTCCTTGAACCAGTTTGGGTTTTCCAGATGAGGTTTGATGTATCCCTCTAATAGGAAAAGAGACTTTATGGAATTGACCATTTTCAGCTGACCTGCTGGGATGCTCAGAGTTTTGCTGAGTAATGAAAAGAGTCATTTATACATGCATGGGTCCTGCAGAGTTAACATAGCTTTAAGTTAGTAATTGGGCCCTGGTCTCACTTGTAAGTCAACAAAATTAGGTGACTGCAAGTACACCTCAACTTCTTCCATGGCATTTCTGAAAGATGTTCACAGTGGCATTGCATTGGTACAACTAAGAACAGATTTATTTTCGGATGAGTTTATAGCGTTGGCATCTACCATTATTTTTTTTTTCTTTGTAAAGTCAGCAAAGTATTAGTATAGAATTACTGAAGCACAGTTAATAGAGCCTAGCAATGCATCTTCAAAAGTGTTGTTGTTGATTCTAAACTCTGCTTGTTTGGTTTCCTCTTTTGAGGAACCTTTGAGGGTTTTCTCATTTTCCCCAAGCTGACCAATTATACTAATACCCAGCATCAAAGTGACAATATAAAACTTGAAGAAGAGATTATTCATTAATATTTGTTCTTCATATTTAAAATTTAACAATCTATTTTTGTATGAAACTTACCAGACAGGGCAATTTTTTTGTTAATAGACTTCCAGCATTATTGGAATAAACATGACTGCAAAAGAGATCCCACCCTTTTAGTGCATGTTACACTACTGTGCATCAGCAAAACCAAATATAAGCCAGGTAACACAGTGATGAGGAGCTTATTCCTCTGAAAAGTTAAAAATATCTTTAACTTTAGACACCTTTTGTGATGAGACTTACAAAGAAAGCACAAGTTACGCGACTTCTCTTATTTGAATGGACCACATTAAAATGTAGATGTGCACTATAGAAGAAACTGACTGGGAGTTAACTTCCCAGGATAATTCTCAGACAGAGTAGAAGAGTGGAAATAGTGAATCGTTACTCTCAAATGTAGCTTTAAAAAAAAAAAAAGGGATGCACTTTTTTTTTTCTTTTGCTGAGTATGCTCTTTGCTTCGGTACTATATTGCTGCTTTAATAGCTATGTCATCTTAAACAAAGTGTGTTTTTCCTATGTCTTTACTGATATACAAAAATACTCACTTAAAACCCTCAAATCTAAGGAACAGGTTCCTATGCTTTGCTTTTTAGGGTTCTAGTTTAAATCTCATTCAGTAGAAGGCCTCTACCAAATTAATAGACTTTAGAGCAGTCCTAAGTATGCCTATATTTTTTTTTCCTGTAGGTAACCAGCTTACAAAATAGCTTTACAAATGGGAAGCATCTTAATACAACCCTCTTGCTTATTTGCGGTCCTTAGAGATATGATGTTATACTTGAAATTTAATAGAAACTTATAATGCATTTCTTTAAGAAACAGATTTTTTTTTTCAATTTGTTACTGCAATGATTAGTATCAAAAATGAAGCACTTCTGCATTCATTAAAATAAAATGCATTACTATGTGCATTGACTAGCATGCCTTCACTGTATTTTTCAGATATGAGTATAGAAAGACTTTGATCAGAAGTGTTGTGCCTGCCTATGCCTACATGCACAATTCTTGTCTCTTGCAGGAGTGATCAGGATACACTGAGCAACATAATTTGGTTTATTCTTATTCATGTAGCAGTGTCACGGTACTATAAAATAAAGAAGTTGTTCTTGTTTCCTCATTTTTAATAACATTCTCCTGTGATACATGCTTGCTTAATTCCATTCATTTCTGATCCATTGATCTGTAACAGGGCACAAATTGAACTTCCCTCATGAAAAAGAATTAAAAATTTCATTTTAATCAGCCAGGTACAGCCCCCTTTAGGCCATTTGACTTGCTCATATCACATCAGTTCTGGATAAAAATTCTATTTAATTCAGTGTTCAAGAAGAATTATTAGAAGAAAATTATGTTTATAAACTCACAAATTTAGGAGCTCTTTTTAAGTTTCTTGGCTTTTTTCTTTCTTTTTTTTTAGGATTTCCAGTTTTTACTGTTTACTGAAATAGGGTGACTGTATTATTTGCAGTACTTTACAAATAGCAGGAGTTTTGTGACCGGTTTTTATATTAAGAGATATCAGAATGTTTCTTTGGCATGACTGACTAGAAGTAATGTTTTACTAGTATTATTGGAATGTTATTAATAATAGCAAAAGGCTCAGTCAAGGAAAGTATCTTCTTAAATAGGAACGCTGATTGCAGTGCATGTGAGTGCTTGTGAAATAGACTTAAGACTGCGTTCACAAACAAGCGTGGCTGTACATTTCTCTGTAATTTGCAGTGTTAGAGACAAAGTAGGCAATACTCAGTATTGCTTATTTTCTTTGCACCTTCCTCCACACAGGGCATCAGGGAGTCCTTGTTAGTATATGTGCTTATGGAAAATCCCATCATTTAGCTCTGACTGCCACCTGGGCCCTGATATGCCTCTTGAAAAAGCATTTGGTCCTGATGGAAGGTTATGAGCAACAGACAATCCCTGTGCAGACTCAGCCCTGCTCGAGTTTGCGCATGTTGTTGTCTTAATGGCCTTGAGTCCTAACAATCTTAGCATCCCTGTGTGCTGATTATATCGATGCATTTTTCTTTTGCAAGGAATCGAGGAATAAGCAATACTTGTCTTTGAAGATTAAATTGCAAAAGCAGCTCTTAGCATGTCTTAAAATTGCATCCATCTGATGTTTTGGGGGGACTTGAAGTGGCTTTCAGAGTATCTTATTTGTGTTTAGTTGATTAGGAAGAGCTGTATTTCTGTTCACCTTGCCAGTGTTGTTTAGAAATGCAGTTGTGAAAATGGAATTGATTTTTCATTAAGGAATCTTTATTTTTGGCTACAGATAAGCCAGATTGATCCAGAATATTCTTAAAGCATATGCAGTGGATTGCCCGAATTCCCAAGCCGGCATCTCAGGTACTTTGCTAATGTGGCATTGATCAATCTACAGATCCCAAACTGAGAAGTGATAGGAGTATTGGCCATAGGATGCACTGCAGACTAGAAAGATAAATTGTTTGGGTTGTCTTTTTGCAAGTTTAAGGTCACAATTCATTCATCTTGTTACTTTGCAGTATCCCTTTAGTGGCTTCAATTGCAGGATTAAATATTGAATGGTGGCAGATCATTCAATATATGGCTCTTATACTTTGGCATTAGAAGGCTTTTCATGCTTAAAATGGAACGATGTGCACACAGGATGCCAAAGGTAATCGTGCTGATGATCTATTCTGTAAGATTAATCCCACAACAACATTATCAGGCAATTCTTAACACATTGATTTATCCCTGATATGACACTTCTGAAACAAATGGATAAATGCTTGGCATATACTAAGAATTCTAGGAGGGGGAACGTGGCATTGAACTCTCTGCAGAGAAGATCCATATTTGAAGTAAACCCATTAAAATCTCCGTGAGGAAAATTCTAAATTTTGGCCTACATGCCAAGCTGGTCTATAAGAAGGAGACAAGTAGAGAGGATCCTTCCCCAGGGACCTGACCACAGTGTCCGATGGGTTCCCTGTGTGCCCCCTTGCCCCCTTTCAGTAGGGTTGATGTTTCGGTGCCTCTGGTGTCTCTCTCAGCGCTCCCCTGCACCACTACAGAGCTCTCCTGCAGAGCATGCAGGCTGCAAGGTCCTTCAGACCTCCTCTGCGTCACTGTCTTCTGCCGTTAGCAAGCTGTAAAGATTGTCTGCATTGCTGGAAGCACCAGGAACACTTTTACCTTTAAGTATTGTTATCACCCGTATAATCTGTTTAAGTACGTTCTGTGTTTTCAAAGTGTTGCATATATTTATAGAACGTGAAAAGCAACAGAGCTGCTCAAGTACGCGTGTGCTTTTGCGTGTTCAGAACTCGCGTTGAGATTGTAATGCAAACGAGCAGGAGTAAGGAGTAAGTTTATTGCTGATTCTTAGCCTTAGTGATATATATATATATATATATTTTATATATGAGGTTTCTGAACTGATATTGTATTTTTGTATGTTTTGGAAGTTTTTTTAAAATACGTCTACAAATACTAGAGAAAGCTTCCAGAATGCAAAAGTATGGATTACTTTCACAGAGAAGTAGCTCCAAAGGTAAAGAATGTAGTCTTGCTTTTGAAAATGTTTTTAGTGATTAAATATTATCTGTAACACCTGAGCTGAGTCAAAAGTGAGATCCAGCCTCATTGCTGCAGCTCACTTATGGACACACTGTCATTTGGTGCAATTTAAAACTGTAGGCTATATGCCTTACTTCCTAATAGTGTATTGCATTTCCTGTACAGATGTGTTATCCTGATATTCATAAAAGCTATACACTTCTTGAGGAAGTCATTCATTTAGGCAATAGCAAGCACCAAAGCTGGATATGTTGCAGATATAATATCCTGAAAGGAACTTGGACCTTGGGATGCAGAAAGACACCTGAACATTCAAATTCATAATAAAGGACCCTCTCCTTTGGACTGAGCGCTCAAACCATGACTATATTTTCTTGCAGAATTAGGAGAAAGAAATGTCGTCTGTGCTGTGGTCACAGAAGGGATTCCTGAAGATCTAAATACATACGTTACAGAACCTATGCATAGGTTTTTGCATACGTACTTGTGTATATTTTTATATATACATATACACTGTCAATGTATATATAGTGTATGTGAGCATACACACACACACACGCGTGCACATATATTTATGCATACATATATGTAAAAGAGCTAATCTCTCTTTCCAAAATTATTTGAACCAGGATGCTGCATATTCTGGAGACTGCTGGAGTCTAAGTGCTTCCCAGTAGTTCTGGCACTCATCAGGGTATGGAAAAGGGTGGGTCAGTTCCCACATCTGATGAAAACTTGTTTGTGTGAGGAAGAACAGTTCCTCCTGCAGAGTTTAGAGCAGCCCACGCAGAGCAGTGCGCTGTGATGGTCTGTCAGCCCGTGCTCCACGAAAGTTGGAGAGCTGGTTTCGCACACGTTCTTCACGTGCCTTTGATTCTGTATTGCCCTTATGCCATATTAAAGGTATAAGGGGGATGTTGGCACTAGCTTGTTCATGGTTTAGTCTGTAATGAAAGTGTACCCCAGTGAACTTTTCAGAACAGGAGTTATCAGCTTGTTAGACACGAGCGTAACGAAACTAGCCAACAAGAGGTATTAGAACAATGCTGTCTCTAAGGCTCATAGGCAGGTGGGTAGCCTTTTTATTTATATGTAGGTTAGCCTGTTTATTCTCAACTGTGTATTGTGTTGTGCTTTTTAAAAGTATGGGAAATATATGCCAGGCCAGTTTTTAAAATAATGACTCTTCACCATATTGCACTTATATAAATGCTAAGATGCATGAATTATGGTTGCCTATGTGCCTGCCAAAATCTCATCTGGATGTGGTTATTCTGCATATACAGCTACTGTTTATTTGCTAATGTCTGTAAATATTCAGCCTTGCTAAAGAGAATATTTCCTTCTTTGCAGTTTGTTCATTTAAGTGATTCCCCAGACTGACCACCTGAATATATTTGTACCTTAAATATTCACTGAATGAGGTGATTGAGAATTGAATCATAGAATCATAGAATCACAGAATGCCTAAGGTTGGAAGGGACCTCTAGAGGTCATCTAGTCCAACCCCC
>JAUBNY010001095.1:429708-445601 GCA_032275445.1 Crypturellus soui | reverse complement strand
CGGCCGCGCCGCCACACCCGGGGCCGGGCGGCGCAGCGCAGCGCAGCGCGGAGCAGAGCGGAGCGGCCAGGTGGGTGCGCGTAACCCCGCGGCGCGGCGCGGAGCGCGGGCATCGCCGCGTGCCCGGCCGGGCGGGAGCCCCCGCCTGCCCTTTCCCCTGCCCCTTCCAGCGGCGGGATGCGAGGGGACCCTTCTTGGCAAAGGGGGACGCAAGGGAGCCCCGAGCTTTTATTCATCTGCTTATTCTTATTTTCCCGTTATTTGCCCTTTTTTAAGGTTTTATGTTGGGAAATAGGAGCCCTTGGGGTGTCCTGCCTAAATGCACGATGGGCACGTTACGGGAGGATGGGGGGAAAAAAAAAGCAAAAGCAAAAAAAAAAAAGTACCAACTACTTCTCCTCGTCGGGTCTGCTAGAGGCTACGGTACCTGCAATAGCACTTTCTTTTTTTTTTGGCGGGGGGGAGCGGGAGAGGTGGTTGCCTCTAGTTCAAAGTCTATAAAGAAAAACAGAACTTTACAACTGTGTCAATAAAGCTATGGATAAAATCAGCCTAGCTGATTTATACATGACTGTAAAATCCTTCGTTTAAAGCGTGGTGTGAGCCTTGACGTTTATGTAGGCACCTGAAAAACAAAAATAAAGCCGAGCTGCACTGTGGTAGCGCTGCTGCGAGCAGACCCTCTGCTCGCTGCTTCTCATTTAAAGTGCTGGCTCGTTCCTCTTTGTATACCTAATAAACGGGATACGTAGCTGTGTCACAAAGTCGTTCTGTATTCTTAAAGCTTAATATAATCAAATTCATTGCCTAAAGATGGTGTAGTTGAAGATTTGATCCTTTTGCGCTGAAGTGGAAATACTTTCAGTAATTGAAAGCAGATTCATGTCTGGAGTTGTACAAGCCAAGGTTTTCATTTTTCAAATAAACCTTTTGTTCCCCAGCTTTAAATGTTTGAGCGAGCCATCCGGAGACCTCTGTTTGTTAAATGCTAGAGTAGACATTAAGGAAGGATTGGGAAAAGACCCTAAGAAAGGTATGTCAGCAATTAAATTTACTTAAAACGATAATGTCTGTATTGCCGTGCATGACTATACTGTTGCAGCTTACGTATCCAATGCATTTTAGTTTTCTTGTTAATTCACATGAATCCGCCTTTAAACTGTCTGTAAAGTACTCACTTTCTAAAAAAAAAAAAAAATCTCAGCTTACCTTAGCTTACTTATCCCATTGGCCATTTTTCATTGGAGTTCATTTACCAAACAGCAGCAAAAAAAAGCAAGCCCTGAACTTTGCAGCTGTGAAGGAATCCTGCGCTACCTCAGTAAACAAACCTGCCCCTTGGTGCCGAGCGCCGCTCTTTGTTGCCTCTGCGCCCGTGGGCTGCACGTTTGGGCGCAGAGCCCCCAGGACGGGGCCGGCGGGCTCCGCCGTGGTGGCGAGCGCGGATCAGCGCGAGCTCCGCGCTGCCGGGGCCGGGGTGGAGAACAATGGAGGAGCCGAGGGAGGGGAGCACCTTCCCCTGCCCGCACTCGAGACACCAAGAAATGCCCTGGAAACGCGGCGGGGAAAAGTTACCCGCCTTGGCAAGAGCGCCCTATCCATTAGTAAGGTTATTAATTGCATAATAGATGCCAGCATCTGATTTCCTAGTGTTAAGTACAGCCTATCATTAAGAAGAAGGGAGTACATTTGCATAATGGCACTAAACAGGCCCTTTTTATCTTTTTCTCCTTGAAATTTTTTTTTTGGTGGTGTGCACATCGTCATGCGTATTTCACTCTTTCCTGGTTTTCTTTCAAAAGGTAAATCTGGTCGTATATCCTTCGTCAGTTCGGGTAAAAGTATTTGAGTATAACATAGGAAAGGGAAATAAATGTTAAAACCAGAGCAGCGACTGTAGCCATTCCTTGTCCATCAGATTGCTATTCAAAACTGCCAAGCTGCTTGTTAACTACAAATGAGATGTTGCAAAAAATCTTGATTAATCATTCCCTGCTTCTGTGTGGAAAATCGCCTATTACGTGTCACACTGTCGTCTCTTCTTATGAGGAGTTAAGGGAAGGCCGTGTGATGATTTAGTGGGAATAACAACAAACCGAAGTTGCGTTGAAAGTGTGATGTTTGGACACTTGTGACTTACCTATTGTTTTTACTTTCCAACGTTTTTGCACTAGCGCTGAGGACGCGTGCAGTAATACATTCCAGGCGCGATGGAATGCGGGTTTTTTCCCCACTTGAAGAAAAGCAACCAAGTGGTAGCTGCCTAAGTATGATTTTGATAAGTAATGCAGTAAAACAAGTTAAAAACATGTAATTTGGATGTATGTTGTTTTAAAGGTCTGCAATAAGAATATTGCTAAGTACCTTTCAGTATATAATGTAAACTGACCCAAGTTAAAGAATTTTTCTTGAGCTATACTCCTGCTTTGTGAAGATTTAACAAGACTTGCTGGAAAAGGTCTGATAAGTATGAGATCAGACTTTTAGGTTTCATTTCCTATAGCTTGTTTTGCGTTCCAGCTCTCTGAACTAAAGGAGTAAAAATAAAGCATCACAATAGGTGCACTTTATGCAATGTATCCAATTTGAGATAACATCAGAAAATAATACTGCACTTTAATGTTTTCCAAATGAGTAGAGACATTAGATTTCCTATTTTTTTTCTGCCTATCTAAGATGTAATTGTTAATTATTCCGTTGAAAATACTGACTTCACATGGCTTGAAAGATTTTCTTGAGAGGTGGTTACCGATAAGCGCATTTAGGATAGCAAGGGAGGTTGTATACATTCAGTGATATACAGAGGCTTGATCCTGTGAGCTGCTGACCTCAGGGATGGCTTGAGGGTGCATTTGAACCCTTGGAGATTTTATAGAACACAAGAAATTGGATGAAATAGCACTCTAGTATTATAAAATGCCTCTTTAGTTTTGTAATTTTTCCAGACTTAAATGACTTAATTTTTGAGATGTTAGGGACAAATGAGAGTCACTTCGCTTACAAAACTTCACGTATGTTAAACTCTATATAGACTTAAGTTGCTGACTGACACGCTTTCTAAACAAAAGGAAAATAATCTGTATCTGAAAGGATTGAAAGTGCAATTATACAGGAAAACTTAAAATTCGCTGTGGTTTGTAGTCTTCTTCTGGGACTGGCTAGTGCAGCTGTTTATCCAAACTTGCAATTAAAATAAGTGGTGTATGTAAGCTGCTATCAAGTAGATGCTTTATGAAACAAGTCCTTTGAATGTAAGAAAATGGTAGAGTTATCATAGCTGGAGACAGCGTATCATCCCAGTGGGATGCATATGGGAAAGAAACGCAGGGTTACAGTTTTGAGTCACGGTTCATAGTGAAAGGTTTACTTAGGCCTTGTTATATACAGCGGAAAAAGACTTCGGCGCAGCAACGGCATATGAATCACTGCAAACATTTAAGTATTTCAAGTGGTAAGCAGAGATTGTAGAAGCAGTGATTTTTTTATTGGGTATTAGAATATATCATTATAAAAGATTTCATTTCTACTATGTCCAGAGTTTTGAAGTGGAGTCTGGATACAGAAATGTTTTGGCAAAAGATTTAACAAAATCCTGATTTTTTTTTCAAATTGTATGAGTAAAAGTAAAAAATAGCAAAAGTAGATACTCTTGTTGTCACTCCTGAAGAGCTGTGATATATATACGCACGTTAAATTTACTAGGATATTTTCTGCGCAGTCTTATTTTCTGTGGCAAAAGATCAGCACTTTTTGCAATAGCAGTAAGCTCCCATACCTAGTATCGTGTCAGTAGTATGTTACCTACTTCTATTTTTCTGATATATACGTTCTGCCTCTTTCTGGCTCACACAGATGATTCGGGCCTATGCAACATAACTATTAAGATGCTTTAAAAAAGGATTCAATTGCAGTAAAAACCATTACATACAACTAAAAAAGCCCCACATCCAACTGTTCTACTTAATTTTTCGTTCTTATCTTAGTTCATTGGCTATTAGTCCAAGTGTGATTGAGGTGAGGTTTTTTTCCTGATACAAAGGTTAATTAGGGTCCTGGAGAATGCTTTGGGATGCAAGAATATATGTCAATGAAAATGAAAGAAGGGAAGTGTTGTTATAGATCAGAATTATTGGGTCATTTTTCATCATTGTGTGAATCATGAGAAAATGTTAGTTTCCAATCATCATAACTGCCAAACTAATGTTTAAACCACTTGACTTTGCATCTCTAGTATGGTATTTATTGACCACACACAGAGGAAAGGGTGGAGGGGCGAAAGAAGAGTAAACTGAAACACTTTTGCTAGAGCAGTTCTTTGTTTAATAGTATATACCCACTTTTTCATAAAACATATTTGTAGTCAGCTCCAAATCTGCAGAAATTTGAGTTGTTAATTTTTGCAGAACATTCTACCTCTTAGTCAGAAACTGTGTTTAAGAAAAAAAAAACTGTTGTCCAGGGAGTTGTAAAAAGTAGTCTGGAAAGGCTTTTATGTTCTTTCATTTAAATAAAACAGAATTGCCTTCTGTAACAAAGTTAACTTTGTTAACCTTTTGTAATTATTTAACCATTATTTCGTGTTCCCCCTCTGCTCAAACATTGTGCGTTAATGCAACAGACACCTGGCTGCGCTCTTAAAAGTTTATTTGTCTCCATTCCCGTGATAGTAGGGGGCAGTATATCTCCTTAATTATCTTTGTTCAGGGAAATGCGGAAAGGCCAAGGTAGTTAAACAAGGCCGTTTGGATTTGCAGTAAGGTCGAAGTCGGATGCAAGGCAAGCGGCTAAATGCGTTATCATCTTATGGAGCACATCATCAGTAAAGTGACCTTGGTGGAGGTGGAAAAGCCACTTGGCTGTTTTATGACAGCCACCTTTTTGCTGGCTTTATCCTTGCCAGGGAGTAAGTACTATCTGTGGCTCTGTCGTCTCTTCTTGTTGCTTCGAAATCTGATTTTCTTTAATTACAGATAACCAATTAGAGGCTGAAAATTGAAATGGACTTTTCTAATAATGTCAAATTTTAGCACTTAAGCATTTATGCTTTGGGTTTGGAGATGTAGAAATATCTTTTCAAATGACCTGTAATGATGACCGTTCTCTATGTGCCTGTAAGGATCTTCTAATGATGAGTGTTGTCTTCTATGAAGCTTTTATTGTGCTGCTGCTTAAGCTATTTTTAAGTCACTAAGAGGACAGACTTGCCAACTTTCAGCTTTAGCAGCCGGGTACTGTTTGTTTTAACAGTACGTAATTACATTTTCATAAAGGTACTCAACCACAGTAGGCCTATGGCCAAGCTGAGGACAAATAGTTGAGGAGTACAGCTAATTCCTGTGTTGTTTCTGCTTAGTCATGTTAACCTGATGCATGAAAAACTCACAAAAATAAAATCTCAACTATTGCACATTAAATATTTAATCAAACAACTCTCATCTGTCCAGCTTCTCCCTCATTCTTTTTAACTGTCTTTTTCTCATTTAAAATGGATTTTAATTTGTTTGATATCAAACTACAGTGATTTAGAACAGATGGTAAAATTTTGTATAATTTTAATACAAGTTTTGTCTTTGAAAACACCTCTACACTGGTTGTATTTTTTACATTGTCCTCTCTAGAGGCACAAGTATAATTATTAAGGGAATTTTAAAACAAATGTACAAAATGGAAGGGAAGACCATATAAGGAAAATCATATCTAGTTTTGAGTACCTTAGGGTAAAGGTTAATTGGCTGAAACTCACAGTAGAGCCTTAAAAATTATTGGAGGGATAGAAGAAATGATTTATCAATGTGGATTAGTCGCATATATAGCTCAGCAAGGATGCAAGATGGAACCATCCGTAAGATATTTTAAAACCATGTGGACTGAGGTGATATAACTAGATGCAACAAAATGAAATTAAGCACCAGAAAATCCATCAGCTGCCTATCAAGACACTTTTTGTAATGGTAATGTCCTAGAGGCTATGGAAAATATCTCAGCGCGATTAATACCGGACTCATTTTTTGAGAAAGCGATTATTACTTTATGGCAGAATGTGGAGCATAGCTTTTATATCTTTGCTTCCTGAGTTATATGTATTTAACTTAGGAATCAGTGACATATTAACTTGGGAACCGTATGGAATGACCAGTGTTCGCTTATTCTTCGGCACTTGGTGACATCTCAGGAAAGCGCAGGGTGGCTCTTGAGTTTGTCTTCTGCGTTGGAATACATCTCACAGTTGTGTCTGTCATCACAACTTTTATGGTGGTGTTTAAGAAAAAAAGAAAAGACATGTTATGCCTGAGTGTAGAATATTTTTCTGAGATGTACTGTACTGAGTACTGCATACTCACTATTTAAGATTTTAAATTTGCTGGCTTTGAGCAATGATTTGGTGAGGTCTCTAGCCCGGGACTGTAGAGTCAGAGTGCCCGCTCTTATGTGAAGTCCCTATGCCTTTGGATTCCTCATGTTTTCTGTGAATGTTTGCTGACCAAGATAGGAATTGGACTAGCTGGAAGCACCTGGTGCTCCTCAGCCTTCTTAATTAGCGGGATGTTTTGCTCAACACCCTGTTCAGATGGCTGCTAGCATCAGAAGAGCAATTTCAAAAGCAGATACTGGGAAGGAGAGAGCATTTCTGTGCACGCACCAAATTCCCCTGGTTGGTCTCATACTTACCCTGTTGATCTGCTTGCCTATATGATGGAGGTGCCCTTCACCTTCGCAGTGTGAAGAGTTCAGAGCTCTTGTCCTCGTAGTTGTTGTTGCTTCCTCCTTTGTGCTCGCCAATGCTGATCGCTTGTGCTCCTCCACGGAGCAGGAGGATTGCTCTACGTGTGTTTCCCTGTACCCATTGAAGACAAGTCTTTTGAAGTCAGACCTATAGAACCAGAGTTTGAAAATGCGCTTCTGCCTTTTCCTTCTGTCAAACTCACTTTTTCATCAGATAGCTCTAGGAAGGTCGCCACACAGACGTGTCTGCGTGCTGTCTTGTAATGATGCCACATCTTAAGATCTCTCCTATCAACTGGGAGACAAGCAGTGAGGTGATGGGCCTTGTGCTGGAGAGGAGCTCGCTGTTCCTTGACAAGCGTGCCAAAATCACTGTCAATGTTAGAGTTATTTTCATAGAAGTACCTCACAGAGATATTGTTCTTCTCCTGCATCTTCCTTTTCATTTACCCCCCCTTTGACCATTTTGGTTAATGGAGCCTTGTGCGTATTTCATTACCAGGAATTTCTTTCTAGCTGCTGTCTCTCTCAAAAACACAGAGTAAGGTTCACGACACTAAATAGGCCTCTTCAGAGCAATTCCAGTAGTCTTATTCTGTGCTACTCCTGCCTCTCTGTTTTATGTGAGATCCCAGTATTTACCACTCTGTTTTTCCCACAGTCCTTGCCCCTCAGGTCAAGGAATTGCAAACCAACTTTTCAGCCAGATGGTTACTTTGTAGGTACAAAACCTTCTCCCCATTTGGTGCTTAAATGCTCCCCATTTGGTAGCATTTGGATAGTGTTCCCAATTATTCCTCAGCAGCTCTGCAAGCTTTCCACATAAGACCTGTGTGTTATTTATCAGTTCTTGTTTCTCATTCCTCCTCTCCAGGTTGTACAGTGCCCCCTCATCCTAGACCTTCTTCCCTAATCCTGATTTATTGCTGATCAAACCCACAGCAGCCGTCCTATGAGGTGAAGAAAGAGGAAACATTGCTGGCCCTTGATTTGGTTGCCTTTTTGTGGGCAAATTTTTCTCACATAGGTGAATTCTTTTCATGCCAGACCTGCCAGTATTAAACTTGCATGTGATAAATTACACATGAGTCTTGATTAACAAATATTAAGAAGTACCGTGGTTTGTATTTTAGCTGATGGTTTGAGAATTACTGTAGTTCCATGGGAGTAGCCTTATTGGCTATAGCTGGGTTAGAAATTATAACCTTTATTAGTATAATTTCTAGAGTAAACTGTGCTAGCCTGAAGGAGTGTGTGTGTGTGTGTGTGTGTGTGTGTGTGTATATGCATGCGTCTAGGCACACGTTCTGGCCAAGGATCCGCTGCTTTCAGCTCTTGAGACCTTGGACCTCTTGAGTCAGTAGAGGTGTAGCTGTTGAGGCTTAGCTGTCTTCAGGGTGGGGACTAAGAGAAAAGAGTAAAGCAAATGCCACTACAGGGACACACCTGTCTGCTTCGCACAAGCTTTTTGTTCAGCAGAGGCCCCTAAGCCTTTCCAGCGTAGCAGGGCAAGCCTACCTGTAAACTCACTGGTATGTGAGTTTCAGAACACTTTTCACCTCACCATCCATCTCAGTTGGATCTGGATTTCCTTCCTCTTTTCTGTTCCCAGGCAGGGAACCTGTTCCCAGATTTCCTTACAGGCGGTCCAGGAGAAACCTCTGTCAGCGTGGTCTTCACAGACCCAGAGAAATGTCCCCCTCTTTAGAAAATATACTAGTTGAAGTAAACTTTATAAGATAATATTGTAACTCATAATTAGTGATCATATTTAAGTCAACAGCAAAAGGAAGTAAGAAGTGTTTTGATGTTCTTTTCTGCTGACTAGGGATGTATATACGACATTTTTTAGTTCACAAAATCAAAGTCTTTTCCACACACACCCCCCACAGTAGAAGTAATATACTTTCATGCCATGACATTCCTGAGTATAAACTGCAATTGGATTTTGAGTTAGCTGAAAAGTGTATAAATACTCCCTTTTGGCTACCTATCTGAAGAGCCTAAAGAAATGCACACAATTCCTTTCAAAGTCAATTATGCCTCACTCTAACTAAATTGATTCAGCATCTCTCCGGGTCAGAGGAATGACATAGCTGGCGTTTGTTTTGGATGAAGCTACATCTCTCTTTAAAAATGTACCATTGCTCTGTTTAAAGGAAATAATGAACCCGTAAGCATGGAAGTCAGATTTTCTAAAATTGTGGAATCTGTCAGGTGAGTTACTAGCCTGCTGTTCATGGCTCCCTCTTCATTTGAGTGTCACTCCAAACCCGCTGTGATTTTTGCCAGCTGTACCGCTGGGTTCTGCCATTCTGGTTGCCTCTTCTTTATCTCCATAGGATTAAAACAGAGCAGAAAGAAAATATGTGCCAAGTGTTCGCTGACAGCCGTGCAGGTTTGCACTGATGGCCAAACAGGTACTGAAGCCAGGGCTTCAGGAGGCACTTCTCTGTCCCTGTGCACTTTCAGAGGTGTCGCGCTCTCAAGTGGCCCAGGGTGTTTTTTGTGAGACAGACACACAGGGGCTTGTGCAAGTAACAGCCCCTTGGTCCAGGCAGACTGGGGTTTTCAGAAGAAGGCCCCGTGGTCCCCATGCTGGCTGCAGTGCCACAAGAGTTAGCTTATTGCTCTGAGCAGTTAGGAGAACCTACCAGTGGCAAAAACAGCAAAAAGAGCGTGTGTCTTTCTCCAAAACACCCCATTGAGATTTACTCATTTTAGCAAGTATCCATGACAGAGAGAGTAAAGGAATTTTTAAGCAATGGTTACACTCTCCTACATGCAGAACTCACTCCTTTATATGCAGTATTAATTGATGTGCTAGTGAATGGGGACCTGATAAGCCTGTAAAAGAGGCATTAAAACTTAATCTGTTGTAAAAGGCATATTAAAATACTGGAATTTAATATTGATGGGATATATCAATTGAATGATAGACATGTTGGATCACTGTAATTGAACTTATCTGTGCTATAAGTAAACCAGTTATAATCAATGTGTGTGTATATAGGTTATGTACATTTTAACAGCATATCTTTCTGATATTATACTCTTGTAATTTCCTGAGCCCTGCCAAGATTAGAGCATAAAAGGTATTACTGTTAGTCCTCTGTAGCTGCAGATACGCATCTTAAAATCTCTGTTCGGTGAGCTATTGAGTGTCTATTGACAGAAGACTTGGAGGTAATTTAGATAGTCTCCTACGCTGGGAGCCCTTGCGTCGCTCACACTGCGTCTGGCGCTCCACAGAGCTCAGGGAACTTGCTTTTGAACAGGAAAGGAGGTGTAAGCTGTGAGGATATAGTATACACACGCTCAAACTTTTGGAGTATGTTGGGGGCTGTCAGAGGTCACAGGTACAGTCTGGACTCTCAATTTGTGGTGTTTCGAGCTCCTCTGGCAAAAATTTTGGTTGGTGCCCTCAAGTTTAGTCTGAGAGAGGAGGCCCAGAGCAGCACGGCTTGGCTACAGGTTGGGTTGAAAACCACTGATCAAGACTGCTGGACCAAAACATAAATGAGGAAAATAAAATATAACTCTAAATTAAAATCTTATTAACGCTGGTTATTAAAATAATTCAGTCTCCTTAAGTTAGCAAGTTGGAAGAAATCAACAGCTGTTAGTTTCTCACCTTTTAGAGGAAATCTGTATGCAAGGTGACTCCAGTATACCACATTTCAGCTAGATGTAAGCTAAAACTGCTAAGTTATGAATGCTTGAGAGGCAGAGTGGGAATGACAGCTCCAGCGCAGTAATGCCAGGAGCTGCTGTAATAACTTAATATTTAAAATGCTATAAAATCAGAAATAAGCACCTTCAGATTTTCATGTTACAAGAGATTATGACAATGAGACACGTTGCTTCTGTAGACAAATTCCATGCTATAAGTCACAAGCTCAGCAGTAGCATGCCTTTACGTGCCTACAATAATAACTGAATTTTTAAAGAGATAGTATGTTTGAAAATAAGTCTCTTTTTTTTTTTTTTTTTTTTTTTTGCATTTCTTTTATATGTTTATTACCAACATCTGTAAACATTGAAGCTTTGCTTACTAAGGTAGAATTGCATGCTATAACATTCTTGCTATAAACATCTTGTTTGTACTTAACGTATTTAATACCTTGCTTTTCCCTCTTTCTTCTCGAGTCAGTAACTCTTAAAAACATAATGAAACAAAATGTTTATTTGTTTATTTTACTGGTTATGGTGATGTTAATTGCACATACCACTTAAATGGTCAGCATTTGAGGATTGTTATCTTTTTCACTCTATGAAAGCTTTGAGAAAGGGAAAACAAGACGTTTACTGAAAGAGTTCACACTATTCTGAGGCATCTTCTTCTCTCTTTTGTCCTCCATAATCGATTGCAAGCACTCAAATGCATTTTTTTTTCCTGTCACAAAACACTTTCTTGAAAGAAGGATTCTGAAAGCAATTTTTCAGGAAGCGGGATAATGGGAATATTTTAAGCTCTTTTATTGATGTAAAGCAAAAGGATGTTTCAAGTCGTTATTTTCATTGTAATATGTGAATAATAAAATATTACCAATGCCATTAGGCAGATTAGTAGAAGCTAATTTTATTGGATAGCAAAAGGTTATAAATGTGATTAAATGTCAAATCTCAGATAGAAACATGGTATCTATCACAGCAAAAGTGGTAAAAACAGTAGTCTAAGAAAGTAAGGAAGAGTTTAAGCCTGAGAGAGAAATCCAAATATATTGGATATTCCCGACCCTGTACAAGCACATTCCTACTCTATTTCCTATTAAAATAGAAGCATAATCTGAGTGGTAGTTTTAATGCTTGTCTGTAGCTGATGTTAAAGTGATATCTGCCATGCTTAAATATTAAAACTTATATCTGTAACCAATAAAATAAATAATCTTTGATAAATGGAAAATGGGTAATAAAGTTATGTTAATTAGTATTGAACATAATTTAATGTCTTCTGGGATCAGAGAAATGCTTTATTTTCATCATTTGTAAAGACATTTTGAAGATTTGCAGACACTGGAGTCTTGAAGATAGCATAAACAATCCTAAAATTGTTGAATAGTCTGTGATATAGAAGCCCATATAGAAAATTCACATCAGTACTGTGTAATGATGCATGTGTCAGTAGGTGGAATAATGGCATTCTGATTTACAAACTTTACATTTGTCAATACCAAGAATATGTTAAAATCTTGTCATCTATTTATAACTGCAAAAGGTCTAAACTAGCTATTGCAGATAGGTTTCCACAAAGAAATAGTGAATTACTTCCTATGAGAGGTTTTAAGTTTAGAATTGTTGCATAAAACATTTTAAGGAATTAATGAGGGGAAAAAGAAACCATGTTTGCTCTCTCTTCTGGTAGGCCATGGCTCCTCCAGGAGCACAAACGAAGGGCTCACTTTTCCTAAAGCGAGTGTCAGCTGAGCTGCTTCAGCAAGCCTTCCCAGCCTTTCACGTTGCCAGTTGTATCTATTGTCTCATTAAAATAATTTTTTACTCTGGTGGTTTTGACTGAGTTCTCCTTTATCTGCTAGATAGTTACCTCTATGGCAGAATATTTATTGGTGTTTATTTGGAGGTGTTATGTTATTTTTCCCCCCTGCTCTCCCATTCTTTTCAGTTATGATAAGAAAACTAGTCCTCCATCAACAGACACATTTATCTCTTGCAGTTTTTATAACAAAACACAAAAAGTGTATCAGCATCTTGTGTTCCATGTGAACCTTACATGGGGATTTTAAAACAAGAGAAGAACTAATTGGCCATGTAGACTATGGCCGCTCTGCGGAAAATACTCCAAGTGTCTACACACAAAACATTGTCAAATCATGAGTGAAACTCCACAAGGAGTTTCGCCATCCTCCCTAAGTGTGGGAGGTTTGCTCCCGGGGAGCTCCAGTGGCTTAAAGCAGGCGCTTGCAGAGAGCAGCTGAGCTCGTGCATTTTGGCTTCCTCTTGTGTCGCCGCTGCTGCAGCGGCATCCAGCCCTCAAGGTCTCACCTCTGCTGTGTCGGTGCTCCAGGTGGTGTTGTGCCTCCAAAGCCTCTCCGAGCGAAGCCGCAGTTTAACTGTGGGCTGGTTGGCTGCCTGGGCTGAGGCGGTGGTGGTGGAGGAGGAGGAGGATGGAGGCTGTGCGTGGTGCTGCAGCGAGGGGGCGAAATCCGGATTTACCCCAGGCCTGGTGTTATCTGATGGGGGTGCGGAGATGCTGTGCCTGGCTGTCGGCGTGGGTCTTCCGGGACGCCGGAGGAGCTGGGAACGACAAGCCCTTGGTTCAGATCTATTTGCTCTAGGCATTACTTGTCTCTGCTGTGAAAATATTTTCTGGCTGGTCTATCTGTGTTTGATTTATTTAAATCACGGTATGAAAAACATGAAAAATCCAAATGTTTGCAACAAGGTGCTCTTTTAGGGTTTGTATGGCTGTCTGTTGCACAGTGAGCTGGCCTGTATTATTTCACTAATATGCTTCAATTTGTCTTATATGAGAAGAAAATAGCAGTACATCCTCAAATTAAAACCTTTTCAATTCATGTCATTTACGTTTAATATTTTTATGTGCTGTGTAGTCATTAATTTAATACAAAAACACCATCTGTATAAAAAAAGATAAAATAAATGCTTTTTTTTTTTTTTCCTCTCAAAATGAACAAAGCAGTTGCCAGACAGCAGGATGAGCAAACTCGCTGTCCTTTCTTTCTGTTTATTTTTTGTTTGCTTGTTCTGTTTCGTCCCCGCAGTCTCGGGGCTCCCTTGCGGTGGCCCTTGGCTGTCTTGCCCTGGCTAGCGGTGCTGAAGCAACGCACGCTGGTTTAATATCAGGAAAGGAGCAGAGAAGGGTTTGTGGGCACCTCTCAAGTTTCAGGGAGATGGGAGAGATGTCATGTCCTTGTGTCTCACATCTTCCTGCTTTCCCACCTTCCTCTTAATGCCAACTTTCCTCCCTAATTACTAAGGACCTTTTGGTTTAGTTTGGTTTATTTGCAGTGTAGACGTTAGATCACGGTCCAGACTCCATCCCAAGGCGGTTCAAACTGACTTTCAGTTGTGCCATTGTGCCAAATGTACCAATTTATGGGACCGCTGTAGGTCCTAGGAGAGCTGTTCATTTAGATCACGTCCATGTAGGTCTTGTCCTGGGTGAAAGCAGTGTCACCAGGTAGCGAGGCGAAGCCGTGCTCAGGCTGCACTGTGAGCTCTGCCGGAGCTCACTGAGAGCAGGGCTGTGTCAGGGATTAACTCTACACAAGTTTCTCAGTACTTAATCTGTAGCTGTTGCTGAATTTCCCGTGTTTGGCTTGCCTTCTCTTAGCATTACTGCTCTGTCCTTGCTTTCCTAATCCCAACTGAGTATTGGTATGGGCGGCGGGGCTGGAAAATACTGATTTAGGACATAAAAGATCGGTTATTCGCTATCTTGAGGAGCCAGGATCTTGCATTTTTGCACTGGAACGTACGTGTGTATGTGCTGCACTTTACAGTTAATACAGGAGGGACTAAAGATCAACTCTTTGTTCAAATTTTGGGTAATTATGAAGTAACTTATTGTAAAATCAAATGCATTTTAAAGGAAAGCTATTAGCTTTGAAATGTTTCAATTAGTAATACCTTTCAGCTTCAAAATGCTTTCAGATCACCTGTGAGCACCTCTAAAGTGATACTGTGCCAGGTTGTGGCTAATTAGGAGAACTGCCTATTAACATCATAATTGCTAGCGTTGCCTTCCTCAAATAATGAAAGAGCTGCTTGCACAAAAGCAATATCCGTGAAGTATATAGGATGGATCCAAAAAGACAAATGAGTCTCATTAATGATTGGCATGTATCTGAGCAGTTGTGGTTGCAGTATCCCAATTTTAAGTGTTTTATTTTTGCTTGCCTTTTTGTGTCAAAAGTTAAGCAGGTTTGTAGTGTGTGGCAGAAAGTAATACACACATTTTGTTTGCATGTTAATATTGGTGGCATGCTAGAAAACAGAGATACCCAGCTGTACTTTTCTTGTACCCCAAATAACTGCGCGTTGGCCTACATCTGAAGGCAGAAAAGTGCACAACATTATTTTTGAGGATACTGTTGTCAGGTAACTTTCTTATAGTTTCTAGCCTGAGGTTTATTCATAGCTGTTTCTTGGGCTTTATCATCCACTTTCAGAGCAGCTCGTGTTGCTCCCGCCAGCTGCTCCACAGACCTTTGTGCTTCCCGAGGCTTTAATTTCATCAAGCATTGCCAAGTGAGCCTGTCCTGCTACTTGATAATGCTAGATATGAAGTATAGTCACTCCTTATGGTAGCAGACTAGTGGTAGTATGTCAATAAAATTTTGGCTAAGCCCTTGTCCACACATGAAATAGTAAAAAAATACGAATAAGAGGGTCTGGTGCTGAAAGCAGAGAATGTGCTTTACCCCTTTTCTAGCATGCGGCTGAAGGCATCTGCGGTGGTGCGGTGGCTTGAGCTGCTCCCGAGTGGCATTGGTGGTGTGTCCTGCCCTCACCGCTTTTACGTTCCTTTCTCCTCGCTTGCAGGTCTGCTGGCACCCTTGTGTTGGCTAAACACACGCGTTGACGGCCGCGGGATGGGTGAACGGGAAGGGCTTGGTGCTGACTTGCCGCCTATTTGCTATTTATTTACTTTTGGGGCTCCCCAGCAGGATATGAGACTGAACTTGCCCGGCTCCTGCGCGAGCCTCGGTGTTGCTGCAGTTGCAAGGGAGGAAAAAAGATCACAGCAGACTCGCAAACCCGAGCAGCTCTCGGGCTGTCACCGCAGACAAACGAGGGGGCTGCGGCCGTGCCGCTCTGCCCTGCGCCGCCGTGTCCGGAGCAGATTCCTGCCGAAGAGCGCCGAGGTGCGAGCCCTGCGGCCCAGTCGCGCCCCCCTCCTGCTTTCCCAGACAGTTCTCCCCTTAAGAACATCCCCCAGACAGCCTCTTGGGGACTCGCATATCTCTTTTACAAGGTAGTCGCGTCTACCAGAGCCGGACCAGCCCAGCTGCCTGTTTTTCAGGGAGCCATGTGTTTGCCCGGCTCCTCCGGATCATCCACCCCACGGGAAAGCGTTGCTCGCTCCGTGTGCGATGCAGTGCCATAGCAGAGCCGCAACTGCAGGGGACCTGCTTTCGGCTATACCTGCTCTCCCGCGTGTGCGTTTGCTCCCTGGAAGGGGAACG
>JAUBNY010001095.1:419074-429608 GCA_032275445.1 Crypturellus soui | reverse complement strand
GAGCCGCAACTGCAGGGGACCTGCTTTCGGCTATACCTGCTCTCCCGCGTGTGCGTTTGCTCCCTGGAAGGGGAACGGCATTGCTTGGCTTCGGCTCCTAGCTGCACAAAGCTGTTGTTTGCTCCTCATATTCAGGCACATTTGGGGGAACGCGTGCAACCTATTTGCATGAGAGATGCTGCGGAAGTGTATTTAAAGAATCCAGGATGAAAGGCCCGAAACTTTATTCTAAAAAGAAAATGCTTTGCTGTCTAACAACAGCCATCAGCCCCTCAACCTTACTGCTGCGGTGGTTGGACAGTGAAACAATGAGGAATTTAATGCGTGTTTTTTCATTACAGACAAAAGGGTGTCCCTGCCTTTTCCAGTGCTTCATTTTGGGTGAGCCTGCGAAGGAGATGACAGGGAGGGAAATGTGGAGCAAGGCTCTCCCTCGGTCCTGCCGCCTGCTGAGGAGAAGCCGCCGGGCAGGAGAGCGCGCGCGGCCTCGTCGTGGGGCGCTCCTGGCCGCGCAACTTTGGTGTTTGCCCACAAAACACCCGTTAAGGGCACAAGACAAACAGTGGAAAAATGTGTCAGCTCAGGCCTCTCGGAGGCTGTTTAAAATAAAGCTTATCTGATAAACAGCATCTCTGAAAAGTCTCTCCCTATTTTAGGTGGTTTTACTACAGGCTCTTGCTAATGGATTTTAAACTTTTCTTGAGAGGCCAGCTTTTGTCCTTTGCCTTTTTTGCTGCCAGATATTAGAGAGGTAGAAGTGTCAGCCGTGAACGGAGGCTGCACGGCCTTCCCGAGCAGCGGCCACGCATGTTGAAAACGCTGCTGTCGGAAACGCTGTTTCAGCCCCGTTTCAGTGGGTGCGCGCAGAGGATCTTCCCCGGTGCTTGCTTGAATTTTAAAAAGTTTATAAATGTCCCCAGCTTGAGGCTTAACTTGTTTCAAAACAATGTCCTGAGAAGCGTATTTCTTTGGAGACCGTTTTTACTTCACATATTTAATCAATCTTCCTGAGAGAAAAAGAGGGAAGGCATGAGGTGGCTGAGTATGCCTGCAAAGCAATGAATTTTTTATTTAGAAAACATTAATAATATTTAGCAACGCGTTTAAAATGTGTCTGACGTGCATCCCGATTCTGCAAAGCACCAATTTATCTTTGGTGCGTTCCATATTTCTCGTTGCCTTTGATGAGATTCAGATCAAGTGTGAAGTTAAGAATATGTTTAACTGTTCTGTGGAATTAGATGCAAGATAAACACCAGCTTTAGTGTGCTGCTGAGTGTGTGTGTATTGATAAAACCAGGATTAGTAACAGCAGATAAAGTTTTATATTTTCCAAAATACTCTTATTTCCTAATTTTATATAAAATGCTTTGGGGATTTGGACTTTTCGTTTACTTTGATTCAGCTGAGGGGAGAAAATGACAAGCACCAAGAAAAAAAGCAAAGATATTTTGTTTCTTTTTTAAGTTTTTTGTTTGTTTGTTTAGCTTTCTTGTATTTGAATATTAGTTTGTAATGAATCCACTTTATATTTCTAATCAGAGTACAGAGTTAGGGAGTCAGAATATAGATATTAAGGCTTGCTCTTAATTTGTGTGAGGCAAATACAGCTTCTCTCTGTGTAAAAGTCAATCTTGAGTAAATTAGGAGATATTTGTAAAGAGAAAAGGCAGTCCAGATAAATTGCAGGTTCAGACTAGCTGCTGCCTTGTGCTTGATCTTTGCTGAGGATAGACTAGGAAATGAAGCTGCATGGGGACAGCTTTCATTCCTGAGTTGGCGTTCCAGCCAGCACCATGCGTAAGAACCTTGGTTGCCAGTTCATGGCGTATTAGGTTGCCAAATCTGTGAATTGTCAGCAGACCCTCTCACTGGCATACAGTCTGCTTTTATCAGCGTGTACTTTAGAAATGCTTTGGAATTCTCTAGTTGGTGCATTTTGTAAGTGCCAAGAGCTGCTTTAAATTTCTCCACAGGAATTTTATCACTTTTTTTTCTAACCAAACCTAGAGTCTGGAGAGAAGTTTTCCATATTCTCTGTGATAGTGTCCTCTCACACTGCAGACAGCTTCACTGCTGGTTCTGCATAGCTTCCCAGAAACAGATGTTCCTCTCAGTTTTGAGAGGGATGTGCTATATCCTTAAAATGGCAATTGTGGAAGGGCTTGCTGGGTGTTATGTTGGTCCAGAATATTTTAGAGAAATGGGATCAGACTGCAGAAACTCCGGTCGGCGCGAAGCGTGGCGCGAGGCAGGGCCCACGTGGCAGGGGGTTGTGAAGCACCAAGGAGGAGCTGCCCCCCCCGAAACACCTTCCTCTGAGCAGCTGCAAGTCACAGGGCTGCTCGGCCTCGTGGGTGTCTGTCATCTGTTTGTGATGAAAACCCATCAGTATTTCACATACTCTGAAATTATTTTGTGCTTTAAGTGTGATGGTGTTCATTTGGATAGATTAGATGCTTTCATTATAAATAGCTAGGGAGTTAAAATTTGAAAATTTCACTGTCATGAAATAAATCCACTGAGGGAAAGTGTGTGTCCACAGCTGTCATCATGCTTTGTTCTGGGAAGGCATTTTTGTCCCTGCTGTGCAGAAGTAAAAAGATACGCTGATACCAAGAGGAAGTAAACCCAGTAATTTGTGCCGCTCTAATGTTACTTTTAGCTGCTCTAGCTGTGGCATGTTTTAATCGTCAGAAGACTTGGTACTGGTCCATAGAGGGTTTATAGGTGCAGTGACAGAAGGATGCGACTGAAAGATGGGCTTATTTTTGGAAACATAATTATAACAGCATCATTTTACTTTTCCGTTAGTGTTGCCCAAGGATTGTCATGTTTCTAATGTTGCTATTAATGCCTTCTTAAATGTCAAATTCAACCACTGATGGTGATCATCTCGTATCATATTGCTAAATATACCCATGCTGTTGAGAATGTATGATGTAAATGTTATGCCAGAACCTCTACATATGCACATTAGAAGTCATCTTATGCTAAATAGCTGCTGGCACATGCATACTTAACTATTTTCCTAAGTGGTACACAAAATGACTTGAAACTTTTTTTTTTCCGTAGGGAGACCTTTTGCCATATTATTTTTAAATGACCTGTGATAGGGAGGAACTTGCTTCTAGATAAGTGTAACACTAAATGATTTAAGTAGGAAACTCCTTATGTAGCTACACAGATGAAATGAAAATCAAAATAATTTTCTCCCACATGTTAGCCTGTGAGATCAAACAGGTGCATGTCACTTTCCCCTAGTATCTAGCAGCCAATAGAAGGAAAAATGATTTAGTGAGGTTGCTGGTAAAGCCTTGTAAGATACAAAAGAAAATTAAGTTCAGCCTTCTGTTTCAACACATCTCAATACAGTTTCCAGTAATGACGTTAAGTAGCTCTTCATTTTCTATTCACTGAGTCATTTTGGAAAGGAGAAGTCGCGTTGAGGAAGAAGCACATTCCTGCAGTCACTAAAGCGTTGGCTGGTCAAGCTGAGTGACATGTGACTGGCCACTGTGGGTGGCTTAAGTAGCTGTCACCTTGCTCCTCCGTGGAAGAGGGACATGCACTGGTTTCCTCTGATGTTTCCTCTGAAATTTCACAGGTTGAAGCCATTTGAGCCACACAAAGTTTATAATCTGGACTTAAATAGCAGGTACTTGCTGGAGTTGTTCTTTCAACTTTCCTTTGTGATAAGGGGTTAAAAATCACCTGTAGTTTCACTGTGTAAGCATGATTGCAAAGGTAACTGAAAAATGAGTCGGTATCTTGTTGCTACTAAAAGTGGTTGTTAGAGACTGTGGAGATAACATGCCAGGGGAATAAGATTTAGCCTTTACAATGGTTTTGTGATGTTTTCAATGGCCTTTAATATCTGCCACTCGGCTTTTTTTCATGCTTCAGAAGCAAGGTCTTGAAATTTTAGAGTTATAAATATATTTATTATATTCACCCACATCTGTGAAAAAAAAGATGTGTCTGACTTCTGGCGCATGAATACGTAATTGGGGGATTTCAAAGTGTTTGTGTCTTGTTAGAACAGCAAAGCTTTGGATATCAGATGTGCAATTTTGAGGAAATGAGGGATGCCATTTGTTTTTATTAAGCTGGGATTTGAATGTTTGAAGAAAGCATTGGGGGAGGCATTTCTTTTGAAATGGAAGTAATATTCCTCGTTTGCGATGTTAAAAATATTATTTTTGGCATAACTACACTCTTTATAAATAAACATAGGAATCTGTGCCTGAAAGAAATATGTTTATTTTCCGTGTTGACTTATAAATTGGGTAGGGTTTTTTTTTTGTTATTTTCACTTTTATGAGGGTTTCTATGTAACAGCAAAAGCAGAATTGAATGTACCACTCTGAATCTGCTGTCATTTCTATGTGGTGGAAATGCCAATGTATATTTCGAGCATATCAATGCATTCAAAACTCTTTGTCCTTCTGTAGGTTAGATAAAATATAAGGAAAATCAGTGAATGACATTTTTCAGGCAAAAAAAAAATGTGGAGTAAGATTTAAGGCTTTCTGTCTAAGATGACCACAGTAAAAGGAGACAAAAAAAGGGAGAGACAGGGAGGATAAGAGAATAAGACCTGGGCCCTTAGCAACTTTACACATTTCTCTTGTTCAGTAAATGTTTTCCCATCGTTTGTGCAGCCTTGTCCATTTGCTTAACTCCTACTTTGCAAATACCCGGCTGTGTATAAGTGAGCTTTCATGTTCCTGAGAAACTGAAGTTAATTTCCCAAGGAAAATTAAGACTGGGACCAACTTCTGTTTATAAAATCCTACACATCCTTGCATGATTTTTAGATACAAAAAATGCAGATTACAGAACAGCAGTTTCTGATTTGAGACCTGTCTTACATGTCGACCGATCCTTTTCATACAAGAAATGTTGCGTCTCCTGCAGTTTCTGTTTCTGACCCTGAGGTGTTTTGGACTGTTTTCTCTAATGATGCTTCTCAAGTGGCATTTGGGGAGCCCTTAAGGAGTACTGGGAAATCATTTTCATAAAGGTTGTTCTTGAATGCAGGATGTGTCAAGAATTAGTTTTTTTTTCAATGGGTTGTGTACAGTTATAAGGAAACTGTATCCTGCATTTAGTGAGGTAAAAGCCAGTGAAGATGTCTTTCTTCAGTAGTAGTGGTCTTTTGATAGCAAATTAAATGAGGAATTTAGTAAAATGTCTCCTCACTGAGGCTCACAATTACAGTGAGTTTTGTGTTCACATTAAATGTAATTATTGCAAAATGTGTTTCGTTTTAAGCATGGCTTTATAAGGGCAACATTAGAATTGTTTAGATGATTCTGGTTTGGAAGTCTTGCATTTCAGAACATTTGTTTTGCTACAAGGAAGTATTTCAAGAAGTAAATACGCTGGTGGAGGACAAGCTAGTGATGAAGAAATTGGCAAATACAGAGAGATGTAAACTGAAAAATAAAACTATTTTCAAGTGATATAAAGCTAGCAATAACAGAGTAGAAATGAGGGAAAGTCTTACAATATATGTTAGAAAAATATAAGGACTTCAGAATAAAATCAGTGCAGCTTACGTTCTCTTTTTCTCTGGGGCAAGTTATGTAAGTCCTAAGATGTTTTTAAGCAGGCTGCACACAGCAGTCTGAGAAACAGCACACACAGAAGCAGTGAGAGGAGGTGGATAACCTAGCAAGCCTTTTCTGTCTCTGGCTTAGAGCTGCAGCCTGTAAGTGCGACCCAGCTGGACGCTGGTGCGGGCCGCAGGTGCGAGCGCGCCGCGTCCTCGCGAGCGGCGCATCAGGAGCGGCCTGGGCACCTGCTCTCGCTCCTCGCGATGACACCTGCTGCGTCGTCGCAGGAAAGGCAGAAACTTCTTTGCATTCGTTCTGTACCAAAATTTTAGTGATGATTTTGAGGGGTGGGGGACAGTCAACCGAATATAAAAGAAGATGACACCTGCCTGGAAATGCTTGAGAGCCCTTGCACAAAAGCATATGATGGATCACAGTTGTGTGCAGGTTTTATCTATCTATTTATTAAAAATATCAGCACAGTCCCAGTGCAGTGTGAAGGCTGCGTCCCGTGGTGGGACGCTGCCCTGTGCAGCTGCCCAGGCAGCTTCGCTGCGTTTGCAGGCAGGAGCGTCGGAAAGGCCCGTCTTTCATCTTCCCGAGCTTTCCCTCCCCTGCCAAGATGATACCTATGAAAGCCCCACAGAGATATTTGCTGCCGCGCTTGATATTGTTAATATTAAATATTAAAATTAAGTATAAAATATTAATATTTTAGTAGTCACACAAGTCCCCGCACATCATTAGAGCCTCTTTGTACTAAGCACTTCTCAAGAACATAGAGACACAGTCCCTGTCCTGAAGAGCATGTGGTATAAAACGAAGGACGTATGAAAAATGGGGAGAAATGACTCCATCATATATGTGCATGTGTATATATTTAAAATGACATATTTTGATTTTACATTATGGGCAAAAGGTCAAATGCCCTGACTTTCTCTTTAAGCTAGGTGATGTTAGCTGCCTTATGTAGAGCAAGAAAGTACAATGGATGTGGATTTTGCATTTGCTTGCCCTTCATACTTTAGTACATTTCTGCAATTTACGAAAGCTCGTGGCTTTTTCTTTTCAATTTAGAAAAAAAAAATTCAAATGCAATCCTGAAAAAGGTTAAGGAGAATGGAATTTATAGGCCACATTCCTGGCTGCTCTGAGGGCTCCTGAACAGCTTTTATAAATAGCCCTTGTGTTCTTCCACTTCAGGTTGCAAACAGAGACGGTCATAAACTTCAACTTGAAGAAGCTTGGAGATTGCCAAAGGCTGCCAGGGTATAACCGCATCTGAACCTGCGTTGCCTGCCACCAATCATGTCTTATATTTGAGCAGTAGTCTTAGATTTTATTCTCTAGAGTTATCCCCATGTGAGGAAAAAAAAGCCTTTTATAGTTGAATTTTACTGACCTTATTCAAATTGACTACAGTATAAATTGATTCCAGATCCGGGGTCCAGATGTATTGTAATTGTTTGAAAACAGATGCTGATTTAAATTAACACATTTAGGAGCTAAAAGGAAAACGTCATTGTCTGGTGGTCAAGAGGCGGTTTGGCTGACTTAGGAAAAGGATGTGGATGAACTGCTCCAAGGGGACCCCCGGTTGCAGCTGTGCAGCACCGGAGGTGCCATGGGTGAAGGGCACAAGGAAGATGATTTTGTGAGGGGGTCAGCACGTAGAGCAGCTTGTTTTAATGGGGGTTTGAAGGAATGGGAATGGGGAGACCTGTCCAGGCGGATCAGGGTGCCTGGGCAGAAGTTTGGCTGTGGTTGCTTGTGATTGCAGTGACCAAGAAGCAGCTTTGTTGTTCAGGCTGGAGTATCTGAAGCCAGGCAGGTTGTTCTGGTTTCTCCCCAGCATCAGCTAGGCAGAAGCAGCTTTGGGAAGTGAATTCTTTAATTTCTAATGGCTTGTTAGGAGGGTGGCAGTCCCTGCAGCACAAGGTCCAGCAGTGTGCTCCGATCACCAGGAATCTGCTTCAAGGCAGCAAATGCATCATTCATCCACAGAGATGCCTCCATAGTGTGTGCACAGCAGACACAGACCCCGTCGAGAAGTATAGACTGGCAGAGCCTTGACCAGAGAGCAGGGACTTCGCCTTGCGGTGGCATTTCTCCCCGAAAAGAGCCCCTGGCCCTCCAAGGAGGGAGCAGCTGGGCCGGGCGCAGCTCGCCCCGGAGTTGGTGGATGATGCAGGATCATAACTTGGCCGTTCCCGCAGCCGAGCCGGGCGCGTGCTTCCTGCGTGTCCGAGGCGCTGGCGCCGTGTCCGTGACTCGGTTACCGGCGCAGGCGCTCCTGGCTCCGCTTCTCCGCGCGCGGCCCTCGGGGCTCGGCCCTTCAGCGTCGCCTTGCTTGAGATGCCTTAGCTGGAGAGCAGCTTTCCTTGCCCCCGCCCTGCTGTAAATTAAAAGGAACGAAGTGTACTGCTGCATAAAGTTATCAAGAATAACACCGTGATCGAGCTTGTTTCTTTTCAAGTTGTTACTGCAGCGCTCTCGGCCATGGCTCAGGCTCCCGGGCCTAGTGACAGACGGCTCTGTCTTGTGCGGCGCTTCAGGCTCTTTGTTTTGGGCAGAAAGAGGCTCATTCCACGAATACTTCTGGCTTTTCTGCATGCTCTTTTCAGTGCTTCGGGGCTGTGGTTTTTCTTTTCTTTCTTTCTTCAGTTCATTTTCTTCCACTAACCTTAACCTGTTGTATGTGTGCTGAAAAAGTTTGTAATTGAAGTGATTCTGCTCTCTATGAAGGCAGAATGTGAAAAATGGATATTTTAAGTACTGTATCTGACTTCAGTTTACTAGTTTTTTTTTTTGCATATTATTAGGTATTTTCTGCATACTATATATATTCTGCATATCTGATAAAAATCTGCGTGATTGAACTCTGAGTTTTCTATTTTAATAATCTAAGCTTCTTTTAAGCTCAAATCGGTCATCTTGTCCTATATTCAGCAACTGCAATACTGACATCTCTCTTGCATGAAATGTATGCCACTATGCAATATACGGGATTTGTGAAGAAACTTCTTAGTATATCAGTAGGTTGCGTTTAAGTGCCTTGTTTCTTTGGGGCTTCTAAGCACCCCACATTTTTCTAATCCATTTGCTTGCAAGAGACCACATTGCTTTTATGATGTCGTGCGTTGACTTACATCCATGTGTTGTGGCAAACCTTCTATTTTTGTGGTCTTTTTTTTTTTTGACTGCCAGGGTCCTTGAAATAAATCTGTGGGAATAAGCATTAAATCTGCCTGATGACAAATGCGATGGATGCTTCCAGATGATCTCTTCCCAAAGAGGAGCACTCCACTAGTCACGCTATCTCACTGAGGGTGTCACTTCCCTTGTGCACTTCCTTATTTCAGTTTCCATGACTATTTCCATAATTATTTTAGACTCCCTTTAAAGAAATTATTTTAGAATCACTCTTGTTACCAGTTCCATAGTTTCCATCACGTGTCACTCGCTTGCTTGCGCTTCTTGTCTCTATTCAAGCTAATACTGGTACCGAATTCTACAGTATGTAACTGAGCTCCCTGACAGCTCATCACTGTGTTGTAATTGCTGAAACGCAAGGTGTTAATTTTCCAAAACATGATTTAGATCTTGTACTGCTGCCTCCTGTGCTTTCTCCTTGGCAGAACCTTTCTCCGCCCCGTTCCACGCTCCTGGCAATACATGAACTTTGTGGTTGTGTATTTCTTAAATAGTTGGAACGGGGAACTATAAAACAATTGGAGTGAACTTTGTTCTCTTGACATTCACTCAGCCACTTGTACCCTAAGGGGTATCTTCTTGGAGCTTTTGTTTCCCCTTTCGAAGTTAATCAGAGACATAGAGTCTTTTTTGTCTTGAGACCTACAACCACTGAAAAGCAACAAAGGATCTGCACAAATCACTGAAGTTTTTATGGCATGTCAGATTTGGTCATCTCATTAAGAATTTATGTATGCTGCCTTTTTTTCTTTCTTTTTTTTTTTTTTTTCCCTCCGCAGCTGTGCTATTACTCAGAGGGGACATAGTGCCATATCACCAGTTATACTCGTCTTTATCCCCGTGTGTGAAGCTGCAATGGAGAGCTCCGTCGCTCTAGCAATCAGACATTGCAGAGTGGCTGCCGCTTTCGGCTCAAGCGTTTTGTAATCTTTTGGGGAAGAGGCTAGGTGAGCTGGTTACATTCTGTCTGCCTAAGAATGAGCTGGCTTTCTGACTGGGCTCCTCTTTGCAGTATCTGAATTCTGCTGTTTTTTTTTTTTTTTTGCATGTATGGTGTTTGGGGGTTCTTTTTTTCTTTGTTAGCCTCTCCTCTGTGTCATTAATATTGCATGAAACTTAACCTTACAAAGCACTTCCCCTTTGTGGTCCGTTTCTCCTCCGAGGAGAGGATTTCAATTGTGCGAGATTAATAGTTCCGCTTTGTACACATCTTTTCGTGCTTGCAGAGCTGGCTGTCTGCTCTACCCTCGCGTTGTCCTGCTGTTCAGTGTCGTCGTAGCCTGGATTATGCTGGCCGTGTACGCGTTGCTCCTCTGGCATCTGGGTCACCGCGCGTTGGAATAGTACTAAGCTTCAGTATATCCAAGAGAGCACTTTCGGACCCTAATGGAGAGTCAAAAGTACAGCTCTTGGAGCTCTGCTGCAAAAAGGAGATAAATTTGTCTTCTAACAACATCCATATTTGCTGAAGAATTTTTTTGACTTGTCTACCTAGGGCAAAAGAGTAGTATTGTGTTTTCTGTATTATTTAGCTTTAGAGGGCAAGCATAAAACTGTGTTCTGTTTTTGCTTTACTAATACGTATCATATTTTCTGGCTTTCATGTATCGTGAGTTGTTCTTATCTAGATTTGAGGTCTTTTCCAGCCATGTTTTAGAGATCTCGTGGAGTATGTGTGAGTACATGTGTGCAGAGCTCAGTGTGCTACCACAGTATCTTATGGAGTGGGTTCAAAATTAGTCATGTATTCTCATGCTTCC
>JAUBNY010001095.1:336266-359197 GCA_032275445.1 Crypturellus soui | reverse complement strand
GGGTCTCCAGACTACCTCTGGATTTGAACACTTGCAAATGTTGAGGAGACAACAAATTAGTGACAAAAAAGCAGTGGGCAATGAGAGGAGAATTTCCCTGTGACTCTCAGAAGTGAGGAAATCTAGTAATTTTCTCCTTCATGGATGTCAGTTATCACATGTCAACAAAAAAGGCTTCTTAAGTGGCTGAAGATCCCTTAGATGCAGTTTTGCTTACTGGGAAGAAGGGCAGGGTTTTGTGGCACTAGTTGTGCCAGCTGTTAGCATTACAGAATCATTAATTACGATTTTTTTTCAGGTTAATGTTTTTCAAAGCCCTTGTTTTTTAAGCCATACAGTAGTAAATACTGTTCTACGTAAATTGCTTTGACAAATACTCTTGGAAGTATTCAGAACTAAAGTCAGAAAACCAAATGCCATAAAGTGTCAAAGATGACTTTGTATTTATGATTGGAGTAGGAATGGAAATTATCCAATGCAAGGAAATCTATTACAAAGTTGTACATCAGTCTCTGAAATCTATTCTGCACTCTGGTTGAACATATGATATAAAACATGCCCGTGTACTCAAAGACTCTTGTTTTGCCTGAGCTGGAATTATAGAATTTACTCAAGTTATAAACTAGGGCATACTTCTTAACCTTTGTTTATTTGTAAATCACTATTTTCACCATCAAAATGATGTGAACACCTCTGTTTGATAGAAACGTAAGGTGGGGAATGAGCAAAGCAGGAGCTGCGGTAGCTGCTCGTAGTTTGCTTGTGTTCTGCAGGCCGTTGTCAGTGGTGTTTGCGGGGGTTCTCAGGTAAATCCTGGGTGCTCTGTTGGGAGAGTTGAGTGAGAGACTCTCAGTCCCTAACTCGGCTTCCCTGCGTTGTGGACATCCCCCCTCTGCCGTTTCTCACCGCGGGAGCAGGGTGCTGCCGTTCGCAACGGGAACGGCAGGGCTGGAAGCGGAGCCCATGGAGCAGGCGATTCCCAGCCCCGGGGGACGTTGCTCTGGGACTCCAGAGCTGCGCTCCCCTGGCAAAATCCAAGAGGTTTTTGGGGTGCTGCCAAGGGCCCCTGCGCGGAGGCAGCTGGCTGGGCAACCTGGCAGCACTTGCTCTCCGATGTCCTGTGTGCCAGGCTGAATTTCTGTCTGTGTCTTGTGCAGACAGAATTCTTGTAATTTCTCACCAAACTAGAGTATTTTTCCCCCGGTTTTATCTCCAGGTGAATTTTTGGAAATAAGTGACTGTTCTTTCCCCATTTGAGGATTCTGCTTGATTTCACAGCCCCCAATCTCTGAAACAAATGTAGAAATTACATCTGTTAGTGTTTTTGCTACCTGCTGTTTGGCCTAGCTGGGAAGGCTGGGCTGGGGGGTCACGTCCTGTGGCCATGGGATCCTAAGTCCCCCTGCTTGACTCCAGTTCATTCCTTATGCACAGTTACCATCCCATGATTTCTTTGGATAGGCCTTAAGATGTACTTTTTTTTTCTTCTTTTTTTTTTTTTTAAAGCAAGATGATAAGGGTATTACCCCAGCAGGTTAAATTTCAATTTATTTTAGCTGTGTCTCTGTACTGCTCTTTCTTCTTAAATCCCTCTGGGGATAAAGAGGCCACTTTTAGGAAGCCTGTGTGTTGAACTAGTTTCGCCATAGCTGTTCTCACTGAAGCTAAAATATTTATCTTTGCTTCAGCTTTGATAAGGTGGCTAAGCTGTCCTCAACTCAGTCCCGAACCGGCAAGGTTCCGGTTTACTTTGTTACTTTAAAATGCCTGCGTCGTGGATGAGAGCGTCGGCACTGCTTTTCCCTGATCCGGGGGAGTTTGTTCCACCAGACTCCCTCCTGCACCCCGTCTGCTTTTGCAACTGCTTTGCTTTAGCCAGACCCTCATATGCCTGTAGAAATGTTGGCAGATGAGGGGACACCCTTTTACAGCATCCAAATAAAGCGCATTTTGGCAGTGGCACTGCTGGCTGCGCATGACGTGGCTGCCGAAGGGGTTAACGGAGCGGCTGCCGGCTGCATGCGGGTACGTGGGAATGCTCTGCGAATCGATTCCGGCTAATGGAAAAAATGTTTTAAAAGTGAGCCGGCTCAGCTCCCACAGCGAGCCGCGCGGAGTGGGAACAGCGCTCCATAAAACCTTTCAGAAGTAAATCCTCCCGATTTTCCCTTTCAGCACTGGTACTGGAAGAAATATCCGGGTTCCGCACAAGTGTTTCTTCCTGCAATTATTTGCCTTACTTCGTTACATAGTAAGAAAAGTTATTTCTGTCTCTGGCCAAAAAGTATTTGAAAAGTGTAGTCTGTTTGTGATGGCCTTCCAAGGTTTAAGTTTTATTGACTTTGCACACCTTTGTTTAAATAGCAAGTAGGGCAAAAATAAGGAGACTGGAAATGCCTTTCGAGCTGCCACTCTCTAGTTTCCAACAAATTCAGGAAAAAAAAAAGAAACAGACATTTACATCCTTTCTTTACAAAGATGAATACTGCAAATGTAAATCTCCACTCACTTGTAGCCAGGGAAAATGTTGCATCTGATGATCTATCTGTGTGCGTGCTACCTCCACTTTAAAAATTAAGGCAATTATAAGATCTAGGGAACTAGACATGTTACTTGTGAAAATAATGTGCACATGTTAGATCTGTATAAGTCCCTGTTTTATTGTCGTTGTTTGCTTTTTAATACATAGTTGTTGGAATTTACAGTAGTATTTACATTGCCAATTAAGATGATTTTATACATATTTAAGTTAGGAAAGAGTTTTTCCTTTGGAAAAAACTCTCTGAATAATCTAGGTTTCAATTCAGACTAGAGAATTGGCATGATTTTAAACTGCAGGGCATATTTGTTGTGAACCATGAACAGTCTGTATGAAACCTGAAAAAGATTTGTGAAAACAGCCTGTAATAAAAATCACACATGCTTCATAAAACACTACTTGATAGATATCACTTGCACCATTAAGAACGAAACGACAAAGGATGTAATTTCAGTTCTGGCATGCAATATTAATCGAGAGCCTTTAAAGCATCTTGCTGATGGGATCTGTGACAACATGACATTGAAGAATTACAGACTAGAGACATCTATCTTAATCAGATTTTCAAAGTAAATGCCATAAAATAGTTATTTTATCTTCACAGGGTCACATATCACATATAGTATATAGGTTTTTAGCTTGTTTATTCTGAAACTATCAGGGAGAAAAAATTGGCCTTTCAAGTAAGTTTTGAAGTTCAGTTCATATGTGTTACAAAATTTGTTTGTGGGGAGAAAATAATAAGTATTTTATAGTTTGGGGAAAGAAAATTAGAAACCGAAGGCTTATGTTTGCTGCAGAAAGATTTCTAAAACATTTTGGGAGACTGAATTCTAGAACATACCTAGCCATGCACAGGTATGATCAATTTGGGGGGGAAGGAAGATGCTTTCTCTTTTCTTTAGCTAGTATGTTGTGTGTGATTCATTTGTCTGTTTTCCAGCATACACTTAATCCGTAAAGGACAGGTTCCTTATATCATGTAGGAAATTATCAACATACGCTTTGTGGCTAGAAATACCAGTGTTACATGTTAGGGACTATCCTACCCCCTCCAGGGAACTCCTCCTGCTCCTCTCCTCTTACCATCTGGTAGATCTTAGTCAGATACTCACCACATGGGCACCATGAGATCTTGAGCTTCTCCACAGCCAAATAAACCTCTATCTTTCCTTTTACAGGACGGATTTAACATAATAAAATAATGTTTAGATTTAAAGCAAAATGTTTAATGCCAAATTCAGGTTTTCTTCCATTTTCTTTTTCCTTCCAAACTTAGGACACATAAATAAGGCAGTGCAATCTTTCAGAGCATACCCTGCAGTTAAATTCACTGGTAGTTGCTCATTCTTGGGTAGTTTGACAGGTTGTCAGACCCTACAGGCAGTGTACTGATGAGGAGACAAACATTGGCCTGCTTTGATCAAGCTACTTGTATGACTTTTTCCCATTTTATATTATAATAGTATACACACACTCACACAAGCTAAAGATGCATATCTTGATCAAAGTGTCCTTGTCACTTCTCTACATTTTTGTCACCACAGAGAAGCATGCTACAGGAGCGAGTACTTTGAGAAAAAGCAAGCAATAGGAGTGGTTAATTCTCTTTTCCTCCCAATATCCATTAACTGTAAAGTAAGCAAGGGTGTAGAGCGGGCTGAGAGCACAAATGAACACTTAAATGAGGACTTTTTTCCTCTAACCCCATAATTATGTGTTTGTTTTCCTTAAATACAAAGGGAGCTCCCATTGGCAGGGTGAGCAGTTGGTCTTCAGGGAGCTCTGGCCACGACGGTGCCGTGGCTGCTCCTACCCGCGGGAAGCAGAGACTTTGCTGCCTTGAGGACCTTGAGGGATAATTAAGCCCTAAGACCCACTCCGTTCTGTTTTCGTAGAGGTTTTCTGGCTAAATCTCCCTTTGGTTCTTCAGAAAGAACCACAGTACTTCCGGGGATGTGTCCTTGTGTCAGTTAGGAAAAGTTTGGAGTCCATCAAAGTTATTTTATTCATGAAATCAAACGAGTTCTTCTGGAAATTACTTTTGATCGCTAGCAACAAGGGGCAGGATTCAGATCAGTGACCTGGAAACGAAGGGTTATCTTTTCTGTTATCATTCCTCTAAGACATTCAGCCTGCTCCAGCTACCTCAGAAGCAGCTCTGCAGAAGGCTGAGGAGAGAAAGGAGAAATCCTGTTAGAAAGAGTTAAGGGTCTTGCACACCTAGATATTCCATTATGTTACGCTCACACTTAAAATGTTTATATCATAATGAAAGTTGTGTCTTCACTTCTGTGTTTGTCGTGGAAGCTCAGCTTTAATGTTAATTATACACTATATAAAAGAATAATCCTTATCAAATGGAAATCACCTCTTTTTCCTAGGTAAGTAGCTAGCTGACAGGTCTCAGTGATCTATCTGTTAAGCAAAGACTTGCACAAAATGCAACAAATTAATTTTTTTCATGATGACTTGGTCTGCTTTTCTCCTTTTGAATTAACCCCTTTCTCATAACCATCTCTGTCTCCTTACTTTTTACTGTCACGTGCATTTTCCTGCATTCGTTCTTTCACATGTTATTCAAATTCAGTAACAGTTAAATGACAAAATTAATTAAATGTAAATTAGTTTTTGGAAAAGAGAAAAAGGTTTCGTAAAAGGCTACAGCGTGCATGTAATTTACCTCTGCAATTGAAATGGCTGCCTCACCTCACTGTCGTTCCCTAGGGTAAATAACAATTTGAATGTGCTTTGAGAAATTAGTAGAACTGTAGTGAGACAGCTTTCTACCCAATTTCATTTGACTTTTCTAAGTGCCGTACCTATGCTGACATGCATAATTATCTGATGCTGGCTTAGGCAGCAAATGCCTCAAGAAGGTGGTGATGGTTGTACCTGAACAGCTGGGGTTCGTGGGCTGGTTGTTGGGCCAACTGACACTTCTTGCTGCAGGAACCTTCTCGGTGAGATGAACGGGGCCGAGGCTGCACAAGGAAGCTTTCATTGAAGTGCCCCATTTTTCAACTTAAGCACCCCTGAGGCCATACCGGCTGATTTTTGGTGGAAACCACACCTTCCCATTGAGATGAAATCAATTAGGACTGCCCTTAAATCCTGTTCAAAGCAGCGCGACCGTGCCTTTCTGCAGTAGAGGCAGCTTTTAAGTATTTGTCCACAGCTGTGTTTTTGAAGGTTTAAACACTTTTTCATCTTCTTGGCTTTCCATCAGGATAAAACTTAGGATAACAGTAAATAATGTGCAAGGAAGGCAAGCTCTAGCGCTGTTGATTGCCTCGCCTGGGAGGCAGTGATTTGTCTTAGGATTCAGATGACCCTGTGTTGCTGGCCCTAGAAGCTCTCTCCTCTGGCCCTGGTCGCCCGTGCAGGAGCATCTTCACCCATGCAGGAGCTGCTGCAGAGCCCATTGAAGATGCAACTCTGCCACAGTCCAGGACTCACTGAAACTCCCCTTATCTTTGGCATGTCCCTATCTCCGAAAGCGAGAAAACAGCACTTCCCTGCCTGTGGCACTTATTTCTCATCCAATCTATGTGAAATGCTCAATATCAGTGCCTCAGTTTCCCTACGTATGAAATGAGGCTTAAATCCAGAATGTCAAGATGACGTTGAGAAGCTTAGTTACAACATAGGCTTTTATAGTTTTCTCTGGAAGTTGTTTAAAAAATCTGAAAGCAGTTCTTTAGCTATTAACTCCTTAAAAGAGGAGTAAAAAAGTGAATCTGAGTCAGGCTTAAATATAGCCTCTGAAACATGACTGTTGTGATGATTATGTCTTCCTCACAAATCAGTGCTGTAAGATTGAAGTTTCTTTCAGAAATTGCTTGGCAATCAAAAGACCTGTGAATTTGGAAAATCTGGCAAGCTGACGGAAAGATTGAAAGAGCAGTCATCAGCAGTGTCTCCTTCAGAATGATGGCACGGGGGTGAGGAAATGGAGGGGAACACAGGTTTTAGCTCGATTGCTTTATAGATAATCTAATCTTGTTAGACTTGATGGGATCCAGTTACTATGCCAACATTCGTATCCACCTGTAGCTCTCACAGTTAGAAAAAGGTAGGAATTATTCCAGTGTTTTCAAGCATTTCTTATTCTGTGTAGGCTGTGGTTTCCCTGTCAAATCCAGTCGCGTTTGGATGTGAAGAAATGCCGCCTGGCAGCACATTCTGGGGGGAGGCGAGCAAATCTCACTATCCAAACTTTATAAAGTCATATTTGTCATCTTCTTCTACTTCTCTTTTACCCTGTGCCTTATAGGCGTAAGCTTGACTTCTTGACCTTCAAATTTATTTTATATCTTGTCCTGTAGTGTTAGTATTAGTAATGTTTACATGCGATACGGCAGAAGGGCTCTGTGGGGTGATAGCGAATATCTGGGGCAATAATCTGAATCCCAGTCAATGGAGGGAGCAGCTGGGCCAAGGGCTGAAGAATAGTTCTCCTCCTCGAGCAAGTTACCCGTGTGCTTACCGTAGCTCTGCTTGCCTGGGGAACACATAAGCAGCCTTTACAGAGCCTTTTCCGTGCCTCTTGCTCCCCAGGAGAATGTGTGCGATGGTCACGGGCCTGCTAGAGGTTCCCTCTAGGAGAGGATGTGCTAAAGAAGAGGATATATTGGTGCTAAAACTATAGCAAAGCAGATAGATTGAACAGGTTGGAAGACTGGTTTGCAGCTGAGATTTTACCTGAGATGAGAAATGAAGGAGAGAGATTCCAGAATCATGTTGCAGGTTTTAGGAACTGCAGAGGTGATCATGGCATCCCCGTTCAACAGGGCCAGGCAGGTCAGAGAGCCCAAACAGGGAGCAGAATAGAAGTCAGGTCACCAAGAACAGTTTTAATGGATTCGTTTATCTCATTAAAAATAAATAAATAAATAGGACTTAATTTTGCTCGTAAATTTTTTGTGTAATGTGAGTAATAATTTGTACCTAACATGTATATGTTCACACATGTACATTTTTCTTTTTGTATATAATATAGGGGCACAGTTAATTCTGCAGCAGCTGAAGAATAGCCTTAATTTAACTCAAATAAAATTTTAAGTAGACATGGAAAAAAAAAACTTAAACCTTTGCTAGTGTTAGCCTGTTAAATTATCCTGTAGCTGGCTTTTTGGTGCCTTAAAGCCCTGGGTAGTGATTCTAATCATATGCAGTGGCACACACGGTTGGTAAAGACGAAACTGTAAAGACAAAGGATTTTTATGACTGTTTTAGGGGTTTCTTTGTTGATTGGCCGGTTGTTTTAATTTGGTGAAACATTATGGACTATTTAAGTGCTGCCATTGTTTCAGTGCCAGATTCTGCATTATTGTCTTTTATGACAAAAGCCACATCAGCCACACCAGAAAGCTGGAAAACGGGGCTCTCTATAACGAAATTATTCCAAAAAATAGTTTTCTGTTGAAGTTTAGCATACCTGTTCCTTAACAATTTCAAGTTTTCTTACATTTACAATATGAGAAATTATTCACTGTTATTTTTGTAAGTCACCAATAAGTCTCTGGAATCATCTGTACTTTTCCCTCTGTTCTCTGGACCTCTGTATTACTGGTTTTGAAATAGTTCATCTTTATGACCAGTTACAAACAGGGAACTATTTATGAAGATCAAACAGCTCCTTTGAGAAGTACGCGAAAACATTTACAGCATGAGCAAAGTGCGGGTCTTGTATCCTCTGCTCCGCTAAGACCTGCATTTTGTTGCTGAGTGTGTTCTGCCACGTCACTTCAGAAAATAGAATGCAATTTGAATTACAGATCATCTAAGAGGGGAATTTGGTAGAAGCTCCGGCCAGAACCACGGTCAGCAGTTAGCAGATTATACTTGTCACTCCTCAGTTACATGTTACAATTCTAAGTGTCACCAGACATCTCTAAATCATTACCAAAAATAAAAGTGTCTGGAGGGTTTTTTTTTTGTTGTGTGCTCTGCTTCTGCTGTGTGGTGAGGTTTGTCTTTTCCTGATTTGCTAAGTACTGGATTTACAGAACACATTTTTAAATCCTAGCATTGCTGGAGGTGTTTGACTGTCCTGAGGTTCTGGTTTTTCTGGGTATTGCATGCTTTTGTTAAGTCGCAAAATATTTCCACTGTTGTTCAGATTCGGATGGCCTGACTCTCTGATCACCTGTGCCTTAGTCCAAAATGTAGCTACACTGCGTAGTGTGAAATTGGAAAATCTGTTCCTTGTGTGTTTTAATGGAGGTGCCGGTCATTAAGTATATGAGTCTTCTGACGTTGTAATCAGATGTGATTCAGTCTGTTAAATATCCATGAAGCAACATCTGCTTCACAGAGTGACCTTCTGCTAAAGAATACTTAGCATCTATTAGCAGATCATAGTGCAGATCTGCCTTATTTGAAATGCACTAAACTGAAGTAGTCTACTGCTGTTTAGCAGCTAGCTTGTAATAATTTATTGCAGTTAAATAAAGCTTAAAAAACTCCATTAAATAATTATAGGGATTATATGCATTTCGAAAACCTTTGTGTTCTACTGAAATTACCCATTTAATTTCAGGGTTGGTTTGTTAAAAAAAGCTGAAATCTAAAGGCACATTAGGGGATCTGTCAGATGCTGTTTTCTGTAGGTGTTAATAAAACCAGATTAAAAAAAAATGAAACAAATTAAAACCAAAAGCAATTTTACCATCTGCTGTATATTAATTAGAACTTTGCGTATCAAGGGTAAACTTGCTCTTAGAGAATGTCACTGAGTGTCTGCTAATAGAATAATATGCAAATATATTAGATGATAGGATTATGTTGAGTTTCGCGTCCTCCTTTGGCCGCGGTGTACGCTGAGGCGCTGTGCATGTAACAAACCTCAATTTTCTTTCCCCTCAGAGCAACCTCCGAATAACCAAGGCCAGTCGACGCTGCAACCGTTGCCACCTCCTCACAAGCAGCACCCAGCCCAGCACCACCCATCCGTCACCTCGCTTAACAGGAACTCCCTGACAAATAGGAGGAACCAGAGCCCGGCGCCGCCGGCTGCGCTGCCCGCCGAGCTGCAAACCACACCTGAGTCCGTCCAGCTGCAGGACAGCTGGGTCCTCGGCAGTAATGCGCCACTGGAAAGCAGGTAACCGCCTCACGGGCCGCTGCAGGCTGGGGAGGGGTTCAAAGAAATGACAGGCGCAGCCTCACGAAGGGTAACCAGCAACTGCGACTTCCCTGTGTTCAGTCAGCAAAGTTAAAAACTTGAGCACTTAAAAAAAATCCATGATTTTGTCCCACTGTTTTCCTCTACAACGTATTTTGCAAAGTAGTTGGATTTAGAGAGTATCTTAATTTGTAGGAGGAGTATTTTCCTTCCTGTTTGTAACACATGACTATTTATTGAAAACATTTCTTGTCTTGCCTGCCAAACTTGTATGTGTCAAACATATCCTGCCCTGCAAATCAAATGTCAGGGAACTTTCACTAACTCATATTTAGCACTAGCACTAGCCCCAGAAGAAATACCTAATTGAGGCGAGATATTTCTAAACTTTTCTAGGGTTTCATAAGATGGAAGGACTTGCTTAGTTCTGCTATAATGATAAATTTGTCCTTGTTCTTTCTTGTCTTTGAGAATTGATAACTCATTCTAGGAAAGAAAGCAGCTAATATAAAGGGTGACACAAGCTTCTTTGGATGCAGAATGATCTATGATACAGAATTATCTATAAAATTATTTTATAGGACCAGCTGGCAGAGAGCTGAATTTACCTAGAGTGATTAATTAATACTCCTGTAACAGTCAATCAGCACTAATTTTCTATTAGCAAAAACTGTAATAATGCAATTTAGTCATCAAACTGAACATTTATACCTTTATTAAAGCTGACAGTAGTTCTTGAAAACAGTTATGAAATCATTTAAGTTATTTCTTTGAATCCTTTTAAATCATATTTTGTAGTGGACTAAGAGATAGTCAAGCTGATTTAGTAGTTTAAAGTCTATGTTACCTTAAGATTATATGTTAGGCAATTTTGTCCCTATAGATGTTTCAGGCACTTCTGTCAAGCTTTTGGGAATGACTATTCCATTTCTTAGCCTTCATAGACCCTATGTATTGCTTAGGAAATGTAGACACTGTGGGGCAGGGTTCCAGTGCAGGGATTTCATCGTTTTGTAGATGAAATTCAGTGCAGGGATTTCATCGTTTTGTAGATGAAATTTTGTAGATGTGATAAGAATAAGTTTTCTTACAGAACTAATGAGTGTGTAGTGGCGGGGAGTACACTAATAAGATATTGGATATTTTCAGGAACCCATCTTCAGAACCCATCTTATTTGTCATTGGTTTTTCCCTTTTTAGTTCAGCTTCCCTATCGAGTGTGATTCTTGGGCTCAGTTTCAGCTATATTAACAACTCTGTACTAGGTCTCTTCCTTCATCCACTTTTCTGCCTAGAAGACAGTTTGCTTCTTCTCTGTCAATATTTTACCTTATGTCCATACTTAGTTTTCTTCTTCCTCTTCTTCTTCTTCTTTTTTAATCTTAGGTGCCTGCCATTTAGATGTGTAGAATGTGAATGTCAGCATATATTCCTAGCCATGTTTCTGTCTCTTTAGGCTCATATTGGTGATGAGTGGCATAAAAATGACATATAACTTGCTGAACTGCAAACTGGAGAGTGAGGAGGCTGTTTTTGTGTATGTGCATGTACATGAGCAGAGTGTATTTGGAAAATCTAGAGATTTCAGTACCTATCATTTTGCAATATTAATGTTTTGGGGCTGTTTTTTGATACATGTTTTATAAGGTTGGATTCAGTTTTTTATTTAGTATGTTATGGTATGACTTGGAGCTGTGTAGAGTTAATATTTTTGCGTAAAGCATTGCTGTTACTGATTAAATGGATGAACTGTGAGGTGACTGATCAATAACATCCAGCAGGAATTCCCAGGCTTTTTTATATAAAGAGACTATCTTTCCTTAAAGTTTTATGAGGGCCTAATACGACAACTTGCTTTACATGAGTGCATCTTTCATCTTCGATGCCACCTTTCAGTGACAGTGAGGTTACTGAGCAGTGGCAAAAATTTTCTTCACTCTATTGGGGGGGTCAGTAAAATTTACCCTTAAGGAAAAAAGAAAGAAAGGGAAAGCCTTCAGGTTTCCTGTAGCCTTCGTGAACTTGTCACTGGCATTTAATGGCCTTTGCTATTTGCGTCTTCCCCAGCCTCCTGCGAGTTAGGTTCAGCTGCAGGAGCCATAGACCTGCTGGGGAAGTCAGCACCATGGTACAAGAATAACTTTTGAAGAATAAAATAGCAGAGCTGTGCTGAATAACTTTACAGTTCATTCCTTGGAGTACTGGTCGGATACCCCAAATTATACGGATGTGTAGCAACGTCAGGTGTCTAAATACTTTAAGCAAGGATTAGGTAAGCATTTGTTAGCAGATTTTTGATCTGAGTGTTTTTATTAATCTACTAGTTGTTAATAATATGTTCTTGAGCATCAGTATCGTATTAGATTTTCATGGCTTTGCATTTTAGTAGTATCATTATTATGGATACTTAAGCTGAGAGGTCTACTGAGATCTACTCAATAGATCACTTAGTTATGTTTTCCTGTAAATATTTGAATGTGCAGAATTTCTCATGCACAGTTGCATATATTAGAGAGGTTTAAAGGGAGAGTAAGTTAAAATTTGTAAATCTGTTGATAAAAGCAAGTTGGCATCATATCTTCATGTATTTCTCAGGCAGTATTTCATTAATTTTAGCCATTAAATGTCTAAGGTAAATTTATGAGAAAGAAAAAATCTACATATTCTACTGCAGGAATACTTGTCTGAGAATGTTATATAACTTCATCCAGAATTTCTGCTAAGGAGTCTTTGAGTCAAAGAAGGAAGAGCTTTGCTGTTTCTCACTTAATTGGCAATTGAAAATACCAATTAAGTTTGTCAAAAAAGACAGTTTTGTCATTGGTTAGGCCAAGAAACCAGCCTGTTTTTCTTAGGGTTATACTAATGCTACAGAGTCTTTTCTTATCCCTAAGCAGACAGCTGAAGACAGACTAGGTAAGAACGTTACTACATTCAGTGACTCGTCTACCAGTTTTACCAATGAGAAGGAGGGAAGTGGCTGAAGGAGTATTTGATGACTGGAAAATATTTTCAGCATTTTTGAAGCAATTATAGAATGTGTCAGAAGTGGTACTGACAAAACCATTCCTAGGATTTGTGACTTGGTTCTGCAAACTTTATCTAAACTTCCTTTAGGCATGTGAAAGTTTGAGGAAGTCTGAAAGGATGATGAGCATCGAACAACCATATGGCTTCACTGGGGTGGAGTGCCAGCGAGCCTTGTAATTTTAGTACTGGTTAAGGTGCTGATAGTTCCCAGGAAGGTTTGTGTCGGGTTGTATAAATGCTGACTGAGTGTCTGCAAAAACACAGTCTTGCTGGCAGTAAGGGTCTGCCAAAGTGGCCATTCTGTGCATTTCACCCACTGAAACAGTGTGCCACACCCAAATCACGCAACCAAATCCCCAATCAGTGCAGTTCCTCCGTCTTCCTGGTTCTCCCACATGCAATTGATTAAACACATATAACTTCTATTCAGGAAAAGGATGGTGCCAGATAAAAGCACAAGCCAGGGATCGAGTTCAAGCCCTGCTCTTCTCAAAACCCCACATGTGGTTGTGGTCACCTCACCTGCTTGGGCTGAAGTGGAGAAAGTTGTGCTGTGCTTTACGCAGCTTGTCGCAAGCCTGAGCGCTTTGCTGAGGGTTGGCAGGCCATAATTACAGGGCCAGGACGTGTACCTGTTTAGACATACTCATTTTAGATCGAACAACTAAGTTGTGGTATCTTGTGGCATAGGTTCCTCCTGCAGCCTGGTGTCCCTCAGCATCATGGGTCAGTTCTAGCAATCTGGGCCCGTACACTTGCCAGCTCCCTTGGTGTCACTAGTGCCTTTAGATTTCTGCTTGGTGTGTCTGGCATCTTTCCTGCATGCAAATCCCTTGCTGATACCATGAAGACACAGAGTTTCAACCACACTGTGCATTTTGCCTTGTGTCTCTCGGGCCAGCACTGATAGTCCAGATTTCAGTCATATTTGCACAGTGTTGCTTGGGTTTATCATCCACTCCTTCAAATTTATCTAATAGTAAAGGCAAACACAGACACAGCTTTTGGAAGTGTTTCAAAACGAATCCTTATTTTAGGTAGCACAAAAAATACACAGACATAAACAAAACGCTGGTGCCTCGTTAGGCTGCTCCCCCTTTCTTTTCTTGCCATTTTTGAGATTCTTTTGGATTAAGCCGCAGTCCTTGGTCCTTCCTTTGGCTCCCTTGCTGCTGTGCAGTGGCATTTGGGGAAGACAAGAGCTGTCCCCGCTCCGGTGTGCGGCCCTGCGCGGGTTTTGTGGCTGACAGGCTGTGCCACGTGGCTAGCAAGACGCTGCCTTTCATGGTCCTAGGTCGCTTTCATGACTTTATTTCTTGTCCAGCCTCATCGGGGAAACAAAGTCCCCCACTCAGTGCTCTCCAGACCATAAGCCTGTCTTGCCATGGGCAGCAGCCAGGAATTTTATTCAAGGACTTGCACACAAATAAGAATCACCAAAGGGTAGTGACCACCTAATGGTAGCCTTGTAACACCGTGTCTTCAAATTACAATCCAGGATGTAGTTCAAAAGACAGCATGGAGGGCAGATAACTCCCGCATTCAAAAGGCAGTTTGCAGTTTTGCCCAGATACAGATGAGGGAACAGAATCTGTAAATACTTTTTTTTTTCTCGACCACCCCATTCTTTCATTTGAAATTGCCACTCTAATTTCATCTTTTTGTATCTTTGTATATAGAAAATTAGAAAATCAAGCAATCCTTGCAAATGGTCATGACAACCTTATAGAGATGGATGTGTTTTCTCCAACATATCACGATAGCAGTTATGGGTATGTGACTCTAAGTGTTTGCATGATGCTGGCTGTTGACACAGAGACAAAATGTGGTTAAAAAAATGTATTTGATGATAGTCAAATACATCTGAGGCAGTCTTTCTATTTTCTTATCTTGTGTTCTAAATTGCACTTTAAATGTTTTTTCTTACTCGCTTCATAGTAAAAACAAAATGCTAAACTTTGAGTGCAAAATTTTGTTTGCTTTTACTTAAGAAAGTAAAAATAATGGTGCCTAAAAAAATAAGAGTGCATCTGAGGTTGTATTAATTCTCTGTGGCCTGATTTTGCAAGCTGTCACAAACTATTCACATGAATATACATTTACCAGATCCAATCCCTCATCTGTAACATATTTATTATTTAGCAAATGTTCTTTTTTAAAATATTATGCTGTAGTAGGGGAGCATGAGGAATGACCAATGAAAGAAGCTAAAAAGTTAAAAATTATATAACTATAATTATAGTTAAATATAGTTGAACTATAGTTAATAGTTAAATTATATAGTTAAACTGCTTGTAAATATATAATTGGAAATAGAGAAGCCCAAAGAAATTTTAACTGCTTGTAAATATATAATTGGAAATAGAGAAGCCCAAAGAAATAAATATTTCAATTCATTTAAATAATATTTCTCCTATGTAATTGTTCTGTATGTATTTAAGTTTCTTAAGCAATGCCTATCTTCTATTTGAACTACATTTTTTTAAAGCCAGCACTCTTCAGAAAATTAGCATACACAGTTTCAAATCAACAAAACCTGACAAAGCAACACGATTTCCAACCATTATGATTCTGTGATCGTAAGATTTCTAATGAGTTGCGGTCTTTTGGCTGACACAACAATAAAAAGTTTAGAAAAGAATTATTCATCATAAATATTCTTTTCATTTCATAATGGTATGGTAAAAGATAGGACCCCATGTCCAAAGTCTTGTTGCACTAACTGTAACCCTTAGAAGGGTTACAGGCCTTATAAAAGGGATAAGGTTTATCTGACATATTTATCCAGCTATTTATAGTATCTCCTTGTTACTATTTGATCTAAATGAGGAGATCTGCATCTGCCCATTAATAGCTAATTCATCTGTAAAATGCATTGACACTGTGCATTGATCTGCTTCAAACACCCAACATTCTTAAACTTCCACTTAGCCACAAATTAAGATAAACAGCAGGATGGGCGTTGTGTGTTAAATCCAATTAGTTAATCGTTTTCATCACACTGAAACATATTGCAGGTATTTACCAGAAGACCCTGGTATTAAAAAAAGAAAAAAAAAAATCTAAAAATACAAGCCTACTATATTAAAAAAAGAAAACTAAAGAGCAGATATTATTGTTCCCTCTAGATCAATTGCCATGCGATACTGATTCCGATGCATAATTGCTAACTAGTTGAGTTAACAGAAACAGGCCTGGTTTGTTTTATATGTTTGTAATGGGACCACCAAATTCTGGCAAGCGCACTGCATTATGTGAAACTCCCGTTAGCTGATACTAGGTCAGGTAACAATATAATGAAATTTATCTTGTTTGTAATCCCTTCATTTTTAAAATTATGCTAGCAGGGATCACCACCTAGTGTGAAAGTTGTCCAGAGATAATAACACATCAGCTCCAAAGCATAATGGATTTGAGACTACAACGTGTTATCAGCATGAAGATTCAGTTTATCAACCTCACGAACATACTGTGTCACAGCTAGAATCATTATATATTTGTTCCTTTGTTTCCATGTCATGCGTGTGTTACATGGTGATATACTGTTTCTGCTTTCTTAGTTTGAATGACTTATGAAGAGAATATTAATCTAATGAATCTGAAAATTTAATGTTAATAATGATAATAGAGAAAAACATTTTACATAAAAATTCTAATGATTCATATGCCCAGACCTTAGGAAGAGGTGTTTATTGCTTTCAGAGATTTGTGCACAGTGCATTAAGTATCATAACACAGCTGGAAATCTCAGACTATCCTAATGGTATGTATTGTTGGCTTTACTCGGTACCACTATTATTTTCTCTAATTTATAAACGTATATTTCTACACATCTGCTATCTTAGTTTGAAGAGCCTGTTTTTCATTAACCTGACCTAATAGTCCTCTCCCTAAGTTATCCCAATATCGAAATCTGAAAACACAAATAAGATTAAGTATCAGCAAAGTTAGTTGCTAGTGACAGTATTTGCATTTCTTTTAGGTGAAGCTTCCTAACTTAAAAAAAATTCCAACTATTTATGGTATCTTCCTCAGTCTAGATGACCTCTAGAGGTCCCTTCCAACCTTAGGCATTCTATGATTCTGTGCTTTTTTTTTCTTTTTTTTTTTTCTTTTCTCCAGGGTTAGGTCTTTGCAGGGATAAAACTTCCTGTTGTATTTAAGGAATAATTATTTGCAAAGAGATTAGTGGGAGATTTTTGTCATGTGTTAGGGGAGGAAAGGTCAGGAGAGCTCAGTTAAAAAAAAAATCACCAGGTCACTTGATTTATGAGGTCCTAGTGAATTAGATTCAAGAGTGGAGAAATCAGGAGCGTGGAAAGGAGAAGGGAAGTCTGGAAATGACTGGGTGTGAAAGGGGTAGGAATGAGTAGGGAAGGGGGTAGACTGAGGAGCCCAGAAGGAGAAACTGGGAGCGGTTGGTTAGGCAAAGTGAGACATGGATGAATTGCAAGAGGATTAGAGCTTAGGATGAAAATCAAGATCATTGCTTGGGAGCCCTTGCAAAATGCATTTGAATGACAGGTACCGCATCCCCTACAGGACTGACTCGAGAGGGTGGGAATCTTTGGCTGCTGGCGTAGACTGTTAGTGGCAGAAACCAGCAATAACAACACCAAAAATCTTGTATCAATGAGGACTTAGGTCAGTTAGATGCCTTTCAATGCAATCTCTAAAACTGCTTCACATTTGCTTAAAAAAAAAAACACAAGCTGGATGAAAAGACACTTTAGCAAACAAATACCATCAAGACCATAAAGCTAAGCCTGACGAAGTTACAAAATTTAAATGTAACCTCTTTCTCCAGTTGCTTGACTGCAGTCAAGCCTGCCATCCCAGTCAGGGCAGCTGAACTTGAACCAAAAGAGAACTTCTAACAGATTCTGGAAATTCCCTCTGTTGTGCTCAAATGCTAAGAAAAAGATACCAGAGATCATAGAAAGCAAAGACCTGGATGACTGTGGCATGTCAGCTTCCAGGGTCTCTCATAATGTTGGTGGCACAAAGTCTACTCTAAGAAAGTCACCTTTGGAGGGGAGTACCATGTAAAAAAGGGAAAAAAAAAAACACCTCCCTCAGCACAAGACAGAATCCTTTGCTTGTTAAATAGTTGGATGGCAATCCTCAGCTGTTACGAAGGAAACTTCAGCCTGCTTGCAGCTTGAGGCAGAAGCACATCCTGTCGGTCACTGACAGAGTGATAGCACTTCACTTCTTTAACTTCCCTCTATCCTACCATCCTGTAAAATGTCCAGTAGCTCAGTCTTTGTGAAATTTCAATCTTTATTTCATTTTCTGCATTAATATACTGCATTAAATTTCTGCATTAATAAACTGCCTCCATATACGTTTTGAGATGTTTGCAGCACTTGTTCTCTTTGAGTTTTATGGAGACAGAAAGGGCAATAAAAGTCAGCGATGGGAGCAGTCCTTGTGTCTTACCTTATTTCTTTTATTTTCTCCCTAGAAAGCCCATCTTACCCATCTTGTTCAATATTTAAGAAAGAAATGAGCCAAGAATAGAATGCCTCATCTCAGAGAAAGCTTTGTCTCCTTAGGGACATGGTTCCAGAGAGTAGAGAATAAGATAAGAAATTGTAATATAAGGCCTCATGGCTCACGTAAGCATTTCCGCACAGCAAAATTCAAATGTTTTCTTCTATGTCTCCTTCCTTTGGAGAGAGGAGGACTGGAGTAGGATGAGCATTACTGGTGACAGAGAGCGTGCTGTGAGGCTCTCAGGTTTGTTCCTTCCCATGGCTGCCTGCTTGAGGAGTAAATGTTGCCAAAGGTATCCAGCACCAAAGCACTTAGCGTAACGCGGGGAGAGTTTGTGTGAGTACTAGACCTTCAAAAGGCCCTGAAAAAGCTCCTCTCCACGCAGCGCAGCAGAGCGCAGCGCGGGTGAGCAGGCTTGGCAAAGCAGAGCCGTCCTGCTGGTTCTTCTCGTGCTCGACCTGCATGTGCACATCACGCTGGGGTGAGCACCTCCTCCTCAGGGGAAGAGAGCTGCGAGCTCTGCATTCGGAGCAGCAAAGACGGAGATGCGCGCAGGTGCCTTGTGTGTGCGCTAGTGCTGTTTTCTTTCTTAAATCACCAAGAAAGTACGTTGCAGAGGAAGGGATTTACTCTTGCACATCTGAAGGTAGAGGAGGTTTTTACCTTTTGTCAGTATTCAGTGCTGCTAGTCACTGTGTCCCAGCAGCTTTCACAGCATATTAGGGTATTGTTGTGTCTGCCGTGCTCTTTCAAGCTGCTTCTGCAGGTTGCACTGCGTCACTTTTCCAGTGTTTGCCCAACAGTGGCCACGTACAGTCTCATGGTAACGTGGCAAAGGGCAGATGTGGGATAAAACACAAACAGTAAGAAAGGCTCTTACTGCCTTGCTGGTTTTTTTTTTAATGTGTTTTTCAGTGTTCAGATTGCAAAGAAAGAGGTCCCCCATATAAATTCACCCAAATTCAACAGGTGTTACCCTATGTAAAGCATTTCTCCAAAATATTTGAATAAGCTGTTAGAAGAGGCTTCTGTCCTGTTCCCACAGATGTTTCCTCCATTTTTGCATACAGATAATAGCTTTCTTCTCTTTCCTCTTTCCCCCAGACTTTGATCAGCATTTGATCTGATATGATCTTGGAATGTTTTCCAGGATTACGCTAGGATTAATACTGACTTTGAAGAAGAGGAAATTCACTTTTATGTCTTCCTAGGCATTTTTTTTTTATCCCAGCTCTGCAAAGCAGGAAAGCTGAAAGAAATTCAGAGAATAATAGAGTTTCTGTGCTGGCTTGGGTTTATGTTAAAGGCAGACATATGGTTCTACGTAAGTCAGTCATAAGCCTGCACTAAGGGCAAACACCACCAGCTACAAGGTTTCATCTCAGAAAAATGTTAACAGAAGATGAAGACAGGCATGAAGTGCACACAGAGAAAAATACAAATCCAGTTCCTGCTGGAGCCTATTGGGAATGCTGAGCTCATGCACCAGTGAGCCAGAGTTCGTATGAACCTCACTCAATAATTTCTGTTATCTCTTTTACATCTTCCCTGTAACGTCAGTCATCAGAGATTAATCTTCTCGTTCCATCTGCTTCCGCAGCTCAGTGTGAAGAATCAGATTTATTGATGTGAGCTATTGATCAGTGAACCAGGCCGAGCAATCTTATGTCAAATGGGAGATGAAGATCATGGTCTTGTTCAGAGCACCTGGTTCGATCCAGCCTGAATAGGTTCTGTCAAGAGAGGGAACCCACCATTCAATACTTGCAGAGCAGTGACTGAAAGTTATCTCTGACCAGTATTTTTTTCCATGGATAATACTTTTATTTTGGTTCTGACAGTTAATGTGTCTGGTGGGTATTTTTTTAAAACAGAGAAAGAGCATGATGATTCATTCCCTTGAGGGAGAAAATCAGCTGTTTTGGATTAAGCAAAGTCAGGAAGAAATAAATACAAAAACTTCAATGGGAAAAGTTAGAGCTAGTAAAATATCTACAGCTAGAAATATCCATCCTCTCTAGAGTTACTCTGGTAAGATTAATTGTTTTATTTGCATGGAAATGGGAAGTAAAATGCAGGTCTTTAGGCAGAGGCAGGTGCTATCTCTGCATGTGGCAGGAATGAGTTATGTGGAGCAGAGAGGCACATCTCTCAAAGCTCAGAAATCTTTCTTCTTTCTAACTTTCCTGGGCCCCTTTGGACCATGGGAAAAATAGGGAGACTTAAACATTTGTGGGTCTTTTGATACCCAGGTGTGAAATAAACAAGTACAAAAAATGTTAACAACCAAACAAATACAAAAAAAAAAAAAGTTTCATCTTTCCCCTCTGCTCAAGTCACTTTCTGTTGTCTTCCAAATAGCAATTTTGTTGTATTCTGTGTTGAAGCAACAGGTATCATAAAGTAGATCTGTCCTCTGTTTTACAGCTGCCTTTGCCTGACCCATAAAGAGCTGCAAGTTGGCTTTTTTTTGCTTTAGGCAATTACTTTTATAATGCTTTTGTATGCTTTACCCTGCAAGTAAAATGAATCAAGCAGTAATATTATTAAAATGTTGTCTTTATATACTGCAGGGCAAACAGTACATACTCATTATACAAGAACAAGGGAACAATCAGCGGAATTTAAATTGAAATTGATAGAAGAAAATTTATTTTGACACGGTGTGTTTAGCCTACAGAAATAAATGCCACAAGACATGAGTGAGAGTGTGAGTTTGGGGCTGTTTAGAGAAAGAGTGAACTGTTGGTGAATAAGCAGTTTGGAAGGGTTTCAAATTCTTAGTTTGTACTGGCTACTTTTAGACCAAATATTTTTCCTGACGGTCTGCTCTACTGTGCTAATGCCTATTTCTGCTATTTTGTTACAGTTAAACACAGATGTGGCCCATATAACCGCTCTCTATATAAATCAAATTTATCCTTCTATTTTTGAGGTGAACTAACATGCTTGTTGTATTATTCAGCACCATCATGCAGACGGGGGAACTGCTAGCTGACAAGACAGTGCTGTATTTGGGAGCGTAGAGGAGGCAAAAACCTCAGCCAGTGCCACACACGTCCTGTGTGCAGCAGGACTGTGACATTTCTTGCTTATCGTAGTGGAAATACAGGATATTGGATGATACTTCGTTCGGAAATACAGTTTATTGGACTCCAGATTCTTCACATCTTGGTAGTACACAGCAGTACATGAGATTCAAGGGTTTGGGAGGGAAGGGCTTGGGAGTTTTATGTTATAAATAATTTCTAATTCTGGTTAGACAGTGTTGTAGCTCTTAACAGGAAGACTGCTTTCTCACTGTGTGTGCGTAAGACCTAGCAATATTAGCCTCTGTGACAGTAGTTTCTCATCACTGCCATGATATGGATAATAACATGTCACAAAATAACAACAGTTGCTTTTAAAACTCATTGGCAATGTTGTACAGCAGGATGTGTATTCTGACATACTGTGAGGTGTCTAGTTGAATTTTGCTGGGCCTTACTCACAGTTCCTCATTTAATAAGAGCTTTTTAGTGGCATTCCATGTTCATCTTAGTATCCTGTGTCATACTGACCACAGTATTCTACACTGTGTATGTATTCTTGTGCAGTGTGAAATATTCTAATACAAACTAAAGTGTTGCCAAGGGAGTTACCAAGGAAATGGTACAGTAGGGTCTTTCACATGTCCCCCAACTATATGCAGTGTTCTATAGATGATGCCTAAAGCCAGGGAAATCATAGCTATAGATCCCAGTGAATCATATATAAACTGAAGTAAGGCCAGTATTGGCTAAAAAGGTCATATACCTAACATAAAAATGATAGTGTGGACATTAAAATTATTCAGTAATTCTGTAAAATTTGAGACGATTATGTTTTAAAGTAATATGGAATTCTTCCCTTTTGTGTGTGTGTGTGTGTGATAATTTATTAATATAATAGATTTTTCCTGGCAGTCTAGAGTTCATTGTGGAGCCAGAGATTAGATCAAAATCTCTGCATTTGAGTTCATTAACGTGCAGTATCCAGTTTCTTGCAAACTGTGGTCAGAAGTTTTTGTCACAGATATTTTTTCTCTCACAAAAACCATTCTAAACCACATTTCTCTTGCTGGACGCCTAGCTATCTGGCACATCAGGAGTACTTGAGTTTTGGGTCTGAGCCTGGCTGTCCTTGAATGTTTTTGTAATCTATCTCCATTTCTCAAAAGATACCGTTTCCAGTTAACTTAATCTTTCCACCCAACTCCTGATTTTTTATATCACTTTTTTTCCCCATCCTGCTTTCCCATTTACTGAGTTTAGCAGAGGTTACTTCAATTTTATTTTCCAGAGAGGAAGTAGCAGCACAGAGAAAATCTTATTTGGAGTGAATCCTCCCCACCTCTGCTTGAGGAGGGAAAAGAAGTGTCTGCATGTCAGCAGATGCTGAGACCGCTCAGTGCTGAGACAGGGCTGCATTAACTGAAGGCTCAATTATTTTTATTTTATTTTACCTTTATTTATGTGCATTCGTTTTACCTTTATTCATGACGAATACCTGCCTTATCTTTGAATTCAGAGAGCAAACTGAGAACAGTGCCTGAGCTTTGTGAAATAAGGGAACTTCCCAGTTGTCTTTCTTTGTGTCCAAGGATTAGTTTTTATGAGGTAACTTTATATTTTAAATATGGTGAGTTGTGACCAGTCTGTGGTTTAGAACTGTTAGCTACTAAAATCTCCTCCCCTGAAGTGTTACAATTCAGCT
>JAUBNY010001095.1:301313-336166 GCA_032275445.1 Crypturellus soui | reverse complement strand
TTTCAAAATTTTTAATGTTCTGCATGCAGATCTTGAAAGTGACTGTTAAGTGGTCAGTTTGCAGTACTGTAGGTGCTGGAGGCTTCCCATGAGTCGAAGCAGCGCAGTGGCTTCCAAGAGAGCGGTTGGCCAAGCAGCGCAAACAGTTCAGGCTCTGGAAATTAGCTACCCGGGCACCATGGTATGGAACGACTGGGTACATGGGTATACAGATAATTAAAGTCCTTTGCGGATAGATTATAGAGCATAAGGATTTCTGCATTATTCGGAGGCAGCGCGGGTTTGCTGTCAGGTACTACATCCTGCAGCATGTCTCGCGGGGCCGCCGCTTGGCTCGGCTCAGCGCGGCAGGGGGATGCGCAGGGCAGATAGATAGTGTTGGACTTTAAACACTCATTGCACAGAGCTGATGCAGCAGGAGTGTCCCTGACAACTTTATTAGTAACTCTCCTCATTAGGCAGATCTGAGCAAATTTTCTTAACTCAGAGCAAGATTCCAGTACAGATTTTTTTTTTTTTTTGTCATTATACCCTTATGACCATTCTGGAATTTTCCCACACATCCAGCCTGTGAGACCTCTCTGGCTGCGGATTAACACGATTCAAAGCGGAGGAGGAGGAACTGGAAGTGCGCAGCGCTCTGTGTGCTGCCGCAGACTGCGCACTGCAGAATTCACATACAAAAATTACAATTTTCTTTCGTTGCCATGATGCCTGAGGTGGACTGTCAGAGCTATGACAGCTCACACCACCGCAGATAGGCTGCTATCTCCTGAGTTTATCTGTGGGATTAACTCCTCAAAGGCTTTGAGAATATGGATTACAGTCGCTAGTCGGCTGTGCTGTACCCACGCCTATGTCTCAGCTCGCCCCTCCTCAGAGGAGGAGAAGGAAGGAAAAGAGACCAGAGGCTGCCCGTTTTGTTGGGTTATTTTGTTAAAACTTACACTGTATGGAGTTATGGTCAAAGGCTCATATAATGTGTGTTCCTATGTTTAGTCTGTTGAACACCGGGAGCAGGAGGATGTTAAAATGTTGACTGGTCATGCAGCTTCTTCTTTTGAACCTGGGAGCTGTTCTTCAGGGGCTTTGTTATCCCAGCGGTAGGGTTTTGTTTCCGTTCCCCAAAGCAATGTGTGGTACGAGGGAGAAAGCGACTTGTTCGTGTTTGTCGTTATTTCAGGATCCAGGTGGATGTAGTTGAGGCACCTGGAGACCCCTTTCACCACAGATAGCCTCAGGTGGAAGGGCTGGAGAGGTCACATGCATAAACACAACTCAACAAATCCACCTGCATTTTAGGGTTGCTAAAATCAAGGCAATAGTGTGCTAAGGTAGAATCATGGGTTTTGATGTGGGGCTAGTTATTTTGGTGTTATCCACATAGCAAATGTCACAGCTTTTAGTGAAGTACCTTCTTAGCAGGGATCCAGACCACTGGGAGCATTATATTTGGGGCTCATTGGTAACGCTCTGTGCCCAGATGCTCAGTACAGCCGGGATGTTGCTGCTGCTCATCTGTGCATCCAGTGTGTATCCATCTGTTGCTACTGCTGGCAAATTTAATATTGCCGGAATGGGAGGTAGAGGGTGTAGCATATTTCCAGGGATCATGGATAGCGCTGGCGCTAAGGTGCTGTAATTCATCTATTCATCTCCAGTGGCAAAACCACCCACAGGCAGGCCATCTCCTTACTGAGGAGCACTTGCTCTTCCTCTGGGGCCGTGGCGGGCAGAGTCCCTCGTGGCTGCTGCAGCCGCTCCCCCGGTCGAGCCGGGCCCGGTGTCATGCGCAGGACTAGCTGCAGCGCCTCGGGCCCCAGGTGCACCGGCCGGGGCCGCGTCCTGCGTGTGGGGGCTGCGGGCGGAGGCAGCATGGGCAGATCCTCGCTCAGCTCCGGGGGGACACGCGGGCCAGCGGCTCACAGGTCCCTCCTGCGAAACGCAGGCCTCTCTGTCGCTGCTGCTGCTGCTGCTGCTGCTCAAGGGTTGGGTTAGCTCAGGGGGTCCAGAGTTATTCGGCTCTTCCAAAAGAACTGTGCTAGCCTGAGCTAAAACGGAAGGGCTCTTCTACTGTACACAAAGTCAGAAGGAGGAGACCTCCTTTAGAAATTTTAATTTGCTAAAATTAATCTTATCAGTGACTCACTGAGGATGTCTTAAATTTGGCTTTGATTTCCATCTCTGCCTGCGGCAGGGGTCTCTTTGGGCACCTACTAAACATGTGTCTGCGGAGTAGTTCCAGGGCTATAACAAGCTGCTTTGTTACTCACTAGGGTGAGATTATGTGTGAGGAGATAGGACTAAACTGGGTATTTAGGATACAAAGGAAAAAAAATCTTCTAACTGACTAATTTTGGCCAGAATTGCCAAAAGTTTTCATCTCAGAGATTGCTCTTTTCTTTGTGCTTAAACCAGGGCAACTGTAATAAGTAGCATTGACTATAGCGAGATTGCATACCACCGACTTTTTAATGGACTTCCCTGTACTCTGCAACAGAAGCCAACAAAAATAAGCAGCTGAAAGCCTGTCCGTACTTGTCAAATAAATATCTGCAGGACCTTCCCTCTACCACACTGTATTTCTGCATAGAAAGCTCAGCTTCCTCTCTGGGTACCAGTGTATCACTGAGGGGCCTTGGAGGGCCCTTTTAAAAGTAGAAAGTGACTTTTTTTGTGTGCAAGTGTTGTGACATGCGTTGCTTTTATGACCCTGGGCAGATGGGATGTTGTTAGATATTTGAAAAATAGAAAACACTTAAACAAAAAAAAAAAGATATGACTGCCTGTGCTACAGCTTTATTTACTTTTGTATTTCACTCTGCGCTCTTTTTCCTGCAGGCATTTCCTATTCAAAACGGGAACAGGGACCACACCGCTGTTCAGTACTGCAACACCAGGGTACACGATGGCATCCGGCTCGGTGTATTCCCCTCCGACTCGGCCACTACCTAGGAACACTCTGTCCAGAAGTGCTTTTAAATTCAAGAAGTCTTCAAAGTATTGTAGCTGGAAATGTACTGCCCTCTGTGCTGTAGGGGTCTCAGTGCTGCTGGCAATACTGCTCTCCTACTTTATAGGTGAGTTCCACTTGTTTATGATAATTGTTGCCATAAATTGGGGTGTCTGGAGGCTTTTATATGGACTGTGCCTTGTAAATGCTCATTCACAACATTTTTTTTTATGTAACAATGTAAACCACAACAGTGATTTAATTGGAACTCTGGTCCTTTAGAGGGAAGAGAAAACGTGGATACTTGCAAGCATTTTGCAGCATGATCGCAAACGAGCTAACTTCAAAGACGTATTTGAACTGTAGTTAAGCTATGTGGTGGCTAGTCCTTTTTAAATTATATTTTTAATGCAAGCTGTAAAATTCCATAATACAAATGTAACTTGCAACATAGCCATGGAACTTGTTCTCCTCATGTTGTCCTTTTTGAACAATTATTTTCCCACCCTGCAATCAAAAGTCTCTAGCTCCATGCATGAACACAAAATGCAATGATATAAGTGAAAGTTTGCATTCCTAAGTGGTGTCTTAGTTGTGTTTCAACCAAAACAGAAGAAAAAAGTTGCATGAACACGAGGATATTGTTCAAAAGAACAGCATGCAGAGGAGGAGGAGGATTTTTCCTCTCTGATGAGTTGTTTATTTATTCTTTTTTTCTGCTTATTTGTTAATTTCTCTTTCCTGATTTTCATTTTATATAGTTTGCTTTATTTCTTTATTGTTATAACATTTTTAATTGCATAAACATTTGCTGTCAAAATTATCTCATTTGGGGACAGCACTTGTCTGTGAGAAGAAAAGTTAATTGACTTTAATAAGGGAACAGAACAAGCTTGTAATGTACTTTCAGCTTCTTCTGTGGACCAGTTCAGATTACAGATATTGCCACCTCTGAGTCAGTAAAAGTCTTCAAAGACTACCTTTTTTTAACTGATTTGCTAATTATAAGTGCAAATCATCATGATTATGGAAGAATAAGCGTATGAGAGCCATTTGTTGCATTCAGATCCAAAATCTTACACAAGGAAAGGAAGTAGAAAGAGGGGAGTCAATCTTTTCTTTTCTCCCTCTTTCTTCAGTTGGTGTAAGTTAATAACAAAGCCTAGACGCCCTGTGATCCTTAAATCTTTGCTGCCTTTGTTGAAACAGGCTTGTTACCTTTCAGTTCGAGGCGTAGGGTGTAAAGGCTTTGAAGTGGCTCTTCCTGGGCCGAAGCGGCTTGTGAGCAGCAAACGAAACTGGGCTGCCGAGTGATGACAGAAACCCGTCTGTCCCGTGACAGAGCAGAGCATCCTTCCCACCTCCGTGCCACGAGCACAAGGCCCCTGCGCAGACGCCGGGGTCACCGTCACGGTCCAGACCATTTCATGCCCAACGTTTGCTGTGATTTTGAGTGACTTGTGCACAGGAGTGTGAAGCTGTGGTTTAGAGTTGAGCTTTGACGCCGCCTTTTTTTTCTTAATGGGATTGAAACAGTCCCATTTTTAAAAGCCATTAGCTGTGCTTGCCTCTGACAGTCATTACAATCAAACATATGATACTAAATAAATACATAAATAAATAAATATGAAAGGAGGAATTCAGTAGGAAGTTATCACTGTCAAGAATGAGGAAAAATGGCTGTATTGATGGTAAAATATTGAAGACTTGCTTCTGAGCTGAGCTCTACACTTTCCTAGCACCAACGAGCCAGATTACTTATGAATCTGAGGGGCACAAGAAGATAGCTCTGCCGGATTATTTCTCCCACAGGCACATTAAGAAATATAAGCATGTCTAATGCGCCTCTATGCGTGTATTCACGAAACAGAAGTGAGCTTTCCAGTGAGTGAGAGCTTTCAGCTCCACACATCATTTATTCACATACTCTGTTAAAAAAAAAAAAAGGAAAAGAAAAGAAAGAAAACCTGAGCATAGCTGTACAACATTTCCTGGGCACGCGCCAGCTCACGTCCTTGCTGGAATAAACAGTGCACAAGGGCCTTCCTCTACCCGGAGTCAATAGGGAGCTCTTTGCCTACTGGTGATATTACACATATTTCAGCTAACTCAGCAATCTAAATGTAAAATCCAGCACTCAGGGATGCTCTCTGGAGAACTCCAGGTCCATAAAACCATGAATGGATTACACTCATTCATATATGTGGTTTTCCCATCTCTGCAGATGTAATATCAGAAATACTCTCTGTTTAATAGGCTATCCAAGTATAAATCAGTGGAAATTATTAATACAAGATGGAAACAGCCCTCCGTTTCGGTTAACCATTTCATAGCAGAGGTACGAGAGTGAGAAATGGCAGGGCAGGCAGTTGCTCGGGGCTTAAGACTTTGCTGCGGGAGCTCCTCCGGCAGCGTGATCGGTGCCTCGCCGCGAGGGGAGGGCGAACGTGTCGTGCCCAGCTGATGCTGTTTCAAGGGATGTGGCATGGAGAAAAGCGACTTCAGATGCCGCTGCCACTGCTCAAACACTGCCGCAAGGCAGAAGAGGCAGTTTTCTAGACTTGGTGTCTGCCTGTGCCCAACAGCTCTGGCAATTACTGCTCCGGAGACATGGCGGGACGTCTCTGCCTCACACTCCTTCCATCACTGGGACAGGAAAGACCCTTAGGATTGCAAAAGCTACGGAAAGGAGGTGAGAGCGGATGGAGTCAGCGTGGGGAGAGCGCAGCATTTCACAGGCACGCCATCGTAAAGCCACTTAATGCCGTCTTGCAGGTTGCAAGGCATTGGGAATGTTATTCCAGTGTAGAGGAAAGCGGGTCTCACTTTTCCCTACCCTGCGTATTCTGGCTTCTCAAGCACGGTTAGTCTCTCGCGACCTCCTGAAATGCACAGAATGTTTAAGCTTACCACGTCCTGAAGTAAGCCGTGTTAACTTTTAGAGAAGATAGAAGTGAGTTTTGGGAAATGCTGACCTTCTGGTTAAAGGGTTTATCTGCACTAAGTGACTGAGAAACTGCAAGTTAAGTGACAGAAACATGAACATCCGAAGTGCCACAGTAAAAGATAATGTAGCAAAGAGGAAAAAGAGCAACATAGAGGAGACCAGGATTAAGAAACAGCTCTAGTTTAAAGAACACCTCTCTGGAAGAGTGGGATAAAATGAGGGAGAAAAAAGAATATAAATTGCTTAGCTTTTGGATTGAAATTACACTGGAATTTCATCTAGCAGTTTAGGAAAAAGAACTTTGCAGCCAAGGAAAAAGAAGACAAATTCATTCTAACATGGACATTTTTAGAATCCTTCATTAAAAAAACAACAACAAAAAATCCTTTTTCCCTGTTTAGAAAATGAAGAAGAGCAGTATTAAATTAAGCCATGAAAATGTAAGAAATATGAAGTTGCCTTAGCTTGACCCCTTTTTATATACACAGGGAGTCCGTGTAGGAGTCAAAAGTGGAGTCCAGCTTTACAATGTGCAAGATATCAGAGGACTTTGTACTATTCTTCCCTGTGTCTCATGACCTCATTCAGTATCCAGCACTTGCTGAATAAATGAAGCCAAGTTTGTAGAGCAGCTCCCGGCTGAAACTGTGGGTCAAATGAAAGCTTCATATCTAGCCTCAAACCTGTCAGCTCCTACCTTTTGGGGTCTTCTCTTCCTTACCATGGGGAGAGAGTAGCATGTTGTTTTGCCTGTTCTTTTTTAAGTAAACAGAAAAATCCACAGGTCAGTCTTAGAGAATCACATCAGTCAGGAGGAACTGCTTTCAAAATATGCCATTGCACGGCAAGGCTTTGACCAGTTACATTACAGGAGCAGTCGATACCACCCCTAAATTATTTATTCTCTAATGTGGATTCAACAACTGGGTGAAATTAATGAGAATTTGGGGGCATCAGGGCCTCTCTTTCCGGCTCAATAATTGCTTTGGCAACTGCTCGTCCCTCGTCAATGGCGTTGGCTTGACGAGGCCTGAGATGTCAGGGCCATCGTGCCATTTTCGCTCACTGACCAGCCGTTTTCCTCAGTCAGGACTGGAATTGCAAAACCCTGGATTTAATCAACTGGACTCGGAGAATTGCACGCTGAAAGATTATGTGCATCTGTCATGAATATTGTCCTCTGTCTAGTAAATAGGTTTCTATTAATATAAAGCATTGTTTGAATACGTGACAAAATTTGACCTGTTCAGTCCACCTTCTCTGCGGTTCCGACTTCTTCACAGCAATCTGTCATACTTCCAGGCCTATTTGCATTTTATGAGCATTTTAACCTCTGTGTACCTTGAAATTGATTATTGCATTAGCCTTAACTCTGTAGCCAATGTCAGAAGAATACATACTAAGCAATTATTCTTTACAATAGAGGAAACATTTAAATATCCGTGGTAACGTATCGATATCTCTATAAAAAACTTTGATTTCTTTTTAATTAAAAAGACCAGCAAATATACAATACTTTTTTTTTTTTTTAATCACTACTGCCTCTATGAACAGTTAAGTAAATCCATTTGGGAAAGCAAATAAGGTTAACACCTGGACTTAACAACTGAAATATCCCCTGGGAAAATTTATATTTTACTCTCTCAGAAATGGCAGAAAATACATTTCTGTTTGAGCAGGTTCTGTCATAATGTAGTGATGACCTTGGAGTCGTAGTGCTAATTGCAAATGGGTTGGGAATGAACAAGCATACCAGATCTGCAAGCTGTGTTTGTTATCCACACATAATTCATATTTCCACATTTGTGTAGATATAGGTACATTGTGCTTATCTTGGGATTGTTATAGTTTGCATTCATGCTTTTTGCCTTTCTGAAAATGTATTGTTTTATCATTATCTCAAAATATTTAAGATGAAAACATATTTTGATACCTTAATAAACTCTCAAGCACTGCTTATTGAGAATAAGAGAGGACCATGTGAGGTTCCTCAGCAGAGACAGGAGGGAGGTACTTGAGATGAGGTTTAATAAATCCTTAGAAATTATAAAATTGTCGCTTTCTCTAGAATCCAGCATCTCTCCAGTGCTGTTTCTGATGCTGTTTTCTGCCGTACTTCCACGTTACTCGGTATTTGCTGTGGCAGCTGCTGGCATCACGTCAGGTTGCAGATTGCAGGGCGCCAGATATCTTTCCTGTTGGAGTCAATGATGGAAATCATAATAGGGCAGAACCCCCTCCCCAAAAGCAAAGGGCATGAAATAATGAAAGTTACATAACTGCATTTTGTGAGAGCACCTGCTGAAGTGTATGGTACCTGTAATCAAAAGCAATCCATTTTACTTTATCAATAAGGAACAATATAATATGCCTCTTTGATTGCAATGCCAAGTTAACATTATTCTGCTATTCATAAAGCTCAATTACTGCCAGGAATGAGGAAAATAATTAATAATGCCATTTAAATGGAGCTTTACTACGATACCTGTTAACAGCCATGAGGAAGAATATAGTTTAGTTGCCATTAATCATCTTACTTTTATTACGTGGTTATGGAAACTTTTTTTTCTTTTTGATCTGCATTTAATTTTGAATATTTTAACACTCTTCTCACTGAGAACTTTATCAAGAACTTTTATATTTCTAGCATGTAAATGCCCATTCCTGTGTGCTTTCTCTGTTTTTTTTCTAAGGCTTAGGTATGACTAGAGCTGTGCAGAATAAAAATATGTTCTCTGCCTGGCCATACTTGGCAGGTTTTTAGAGTTTTCCAGGTTTATGCTCTCAGCCCATTTCTCATCCCATCATATCAGATGTGTTGAGATAGGCTGATACCTGTATATATATCACTGATTCAAAAAGTGCATCAGAAACATTTTGCCTTTCCTCATGGTCTTTTGCAGCAACTTGCAGAAAGCATTGTGAGGTTTTACAGTTCACTAAATCCATATATTAGAATATACTCAAACTTCCACCAGAAATCTACTGCAAGGAAGCTTCTTTCCATGAAGGGACCTTTCTGAGAGCACCTTTCAGATACCAAAGCATGGCTTTTTAGTGTGTTGTGGTTCCACCAAGTGCTTAGGAGAGCCACATGAGTTTCTCATGTTTTTGAGTAAGCATCTGGAGCCATGAAGGCAGCCTGCGCCTCAGAAAGTGTAGGAATTGCATCAGTCCTTGCAAAGTTGTGGTCAGCTTCTCATCTTAAAGATAATCTTTTTTTAAGGATGGCTTCGGGATCGTCTTCCTCATCATCTTTTCCTTTCCCAGATTAGAGGTGTTCAGTATCGGTACATACTTGAAGGAAGTATGAGGCTGTGGATGAGCTGTGTAACACTGTCTTGCTTCTGTGCAAGGTCGGTGTCTGGTAGATCTCCAGGATAAATACCAGTTAGGATCTCTTCCCACGGGCCTGCGGTGTGTGTTTTTATGGCCTATATTCCCCATATAGGTAGGGCATGCACCCGAATACAATTACTTAGTAGGTAGAAATCACCCTCTGACATTGCTAAAGGATTTTAGCATCCTCAGTGAACCTTAGAAAAGTCTCCAAAGCTTGAAGTACTACTAGTACTAGTCCTATTTCAGTACTTCATAACTTCCAAAAACATAGCTAAAAAAGCCAGAAATTTGCTATTCGTGGACCATGCCTTACAGATATCAGCTCAGTCCATTTCCTTTCAATCATTTCTGATAATGGCAATTTTCAGGTGTAAATGTGACTGTCCTTAGTCTTTAACATGAAACTTGATATTACAAGTAGCATCTTCATGGTTTTCTGGATTGTAGTCATTTTCAGGCATGTCTAGCACTAAAAAAATGTATTTTCCTTGACATTCCTTAGTCTCGACTCTTGTTTTTGTATTCACAAAATTTTGTATTTGTTCACATAGGAGATATTGCTTAGGAGCTGGTTGTGCCTCCTTAGTGTGGAATGATTTCTGATATATTTCCACATACTTTCCAAACTGGGAGAAGACAGAGAAAATGACTAATTAGAAATTGAATTTGGCATGCTTTACTGTCTTATTGGGTTGAGTATTTGTCATTCTAGGATGAAGTATTTTTAAGATCTTCCACTGAATCATGCTAAAACTAAACATGTGTTCAACATCTAAATCTTGAAGTGCAAACATTAAAGAATACTCTTTTTCTTTTGTCTGTAACAAGAACACTCTTATGGGTAATGCCTTTTAGTTAATGGTTTTTGAGCAAAGATCCTGTTACCGTGCTTCAAACCAAGTGGGAAGCATAATACAATATTTACTATTTCAGCAGTATTAATATTTGATTGGTGTTGTGGATGTCACATGCTATTATTGTCAGTGGCACTAGGAGTAAAAATGTTCATTGAGAAAGATAATCCTTACGCGGAAGGATGTAGGAACATGTAATTGTCAGTCAGAAGGTTAAAAGAGACTTGACAAGATTTCAGGGGATTAAAAAAGTTAATCCGTCAAGGAGCATACACACCTCTGCTCTGAGAAAGGCTGCTATTCAAATTGAGATTTATCACAAGGTGTCTGACAGAAGTCCTGTCACCTTCCTGCTTTTGCCCAGTGGAGCGAGTTGCAGCTCGGGGATGCTGGCAGCGCAGCGAGCGCAGTGGTAAGCTGCAAGGTGACGTGGTGTCACTGTCAGCAGAGCCCTCACCCTGCGAGGCCACGCGGTGGCTTTCCGAGGTCAGGAGGACGTTTTCAGGAGCACTGAGATGCTTGCGAGCCCCTCTCGCGGAGAGGTGGCCTCCTCTGCGCTCCTCCTCCTAGCCAGCTGCGTGCGGTTGAGAGGTGGAGTTCCTGTTCTGTCCCTGGAGGTATGTATTTTTATGAAGCAAACTGCGTTATCTGCTTTGGAGTGTTTCAGATGCTCACACTTACGAATGAGATTGCAAGTACACATGGTTGTCACACAGGTATAATTCCCCCACTGCAGTGTTTAATTGGGATGAAAAGTGTAGGGTTCTTCAGGAGAGGACAGGGACCTCTAGCTAGGAGAGCCTTTTCTCATGGCAGCCATTTCAGAAGACTTCATTCGTGAAAAGAAAAAGAAATATTATCTCTTATGAGTCACCTTCTGTAACAACATTTGTAATTTTATATTTTGGGGAAAGTAAATGCTTTACAACTATACAGATGAAATGGACTGTCACATTTGAAAATCACACTTTTTCAGTAGTAAAATCAACCAACCAACCAACCAAGAACATTTGGTTCTGTCTAAAGGTGATGAAATAGGATCCCACAAAATCATATCTTTTAATAACTGTGTAGGAGCAGAAATACAGTTCTTTCAGGTATTGTGAAAAAATGCTATTTGAAATGTGCTATTTGAATGAGCAAGCTCATTCTCATTTAGGCTTTAAAAAAGGAAACAGGTATGTAGGTTTCCACTGGTTGTTAATTATAAATACCTCTATGGTACAGGAAGAGTAATATTATTATTTAAATAATGTTCATTAAAAACTGAATGTAAACAAGAGCCAACTGCATGGAGTTAACACCCTCTGCTAACCACTGATTTACTTGAATTTCAGAAGGTGTGTGTAACACCCAGAGTGACTTGGTACAATAAATTTGTCTTCACTTGTGAAAGCCACACACTCTTCTGCTGTTCTTCATGTCTTTCATCTTCAAAAATGCCAGGTTTCACAGCAGTTCTTACTGAGGCGTTTTGCTAGACAGTGGGCTCTGGTTTGACTCATTCCACATCTTCTCATGCTGCCAAAAATCGGTCTTTAGGATTTTAACTTACTTTCAAGATTTTGTCAAGTTTTTTCTGCCTGTCTTGTTAGTAATCTCCCATGGAAGTGATGATGTGCAGGCATCCAAAAGTTAGGAAATCAGAGATACAATTCTACTTGTTAATTCAACTAGAGAAAAGTAGTTGATAATTTTAAAATACATATCTTTATTACTGATCCAGTATCTTTCCCTATGGTAACAAGGGTAGATGATTTTCTCCATCAATTTTATCTGTGACTATTACTTTAAAACTTATACTGACACTTAATCTCACCAGCAGAATCTGAGAGTTCAGTATTGTGGCTGATTTTACTTGGAAAAAAAAAAGTAAATGTGCACTGCAATCCTGACTTGTTTTTCTCAAGGCTTACATAACTCTACGAAAAGAACAGACTGTCTTACAAATTGGCTTGCAAACCACCGTCCTTCGAACAACTGGCAGTGTGGTTGTCGGTACTGCTTATGTTGCTTTCGTAACTCATCAGATGCTTTTTCTGTGTTTCCTTATCATTATTATTTTCCAGGTGTTTCGGGTGCATCCTGGCTCACAGGAGTAGTTTGGAAAAGGCGTGTGTCACATGAGGAGGCCTCTGGAGGAAGGGAGGGCAGTTGCTGTGTGCTTGGCCAGGACACGCACAACCTGCTAGTGACCATGTAATGAAGGAGGCTCCATCTGGTAGCCAGTCCTGCCCTTGCTTATTCCTGTCTCTGGTCCTGAATCCTGCTAATACAAATTGGTCCCCGGAGGAATCGGGCTAAAACAGAGGTTTTTGAGCAAGGGGATCATTGCAGTCGCTGAGCTGACTTAAACCTTGAAGCTTTTCTAAACAAGGAATTTTTCACAGGAGTGTTAGTGTTGTACATAGTTTGTGGCTTAAGAGTTTTTACTGGAGGGGTTGAGGTCAGGTGCAGTTACGTTAAAAAAGCCTCCCAGACGACAAACTGAGTGCTCCCATTCTGTTTTTAATGTGCAATTAAATGCAAACTGCTTGTTTTTGCAAATTGATCTGAACGAAGTACATCTACGCAAACAAGCAGTTCTCAGGGTGAGTGGTTATTATCTAGTGTACGTCTAAATCACTGTGCAGTTTTGTAAAGAGGTCATAGCTTATTTAGTTTTGGCCTCAATCATCTACCTTTGATCTACAAGTGGGCTGTTATGATGGTGATATCATGAAATCTAACAAACAGCAAAGGATTAGAAAAGCTATATATTGACGTGCACATTCAATCAACTTGCATATGATCTCAGCAGGAAATTCAAAACAAAAGCTAATTTATGGAAAAATATGTAGTTCTAATCACAGTTTAGCTCTGTGGGGTTCCAAATAACACACTACAATCTCTACATGCAGATGCTTTCATCTTACATTGCAGATCTGGTGACAGTCCAAAAGTTCTTATCAAACCTTATTATCATCTTTTATTAAAGCTTATTACATTTCTCCTTATTGCATGTTTGCTGTAATATTCTGTCACTCTTAATATGGAATATAAAAAGCTTTGATCTTTTTTAGCCAGTCATGAGATGGAAATATGCAGCACAAGTATTTCACTATATACTATAAAATCCCAGCTCGGAGTGTCCTTTGAACATCACATTAATTGGACCCTGTTTCTTTTTCCTTTGCTTCTTAAATCTTTTCATCAGACTGCACTTCTCTCTGCCATCAACATGCAAATAGGTTATCCATGATGATATAGTGCCATTTCATTATTATTATTATTATCTCACAGGAGATCTATTTCTTTTCTTTTCCTAATAATAAGTAACATAAGACTTTTAAACTGTGAAAGGCCAAGTTTGCACTCTTTCACTGATGCACCTGCATAAATAAGATGTTTCCAATGGATGAGACAACACACGGACATTTCTTTTCTTAACATTACTGTTTTATCAGGGTGACAGTTGAAAGGATGTGGCTGTGGGCAAGACTTTTATTGCAGTTGTGGAAAACAATCTAAAATAGATAAGCACAAACCTGAGCCTCAGCCCATGTCCAGAATATAAGTTTAGGGGAAAAGGGAAGGAGTTAAAGATTAAGATGGAGGAGACTAAAGAAATGCTTGGTGGCGTATGGAGAGGTAGTTATCCTGCAGTATTAACCCAATCTTGGCAAATATAAATCAGGGTTTGTGTTTTTGTTTTTTTTTTTTTCTTCAGTATTAGCCAATACTAAAGTTTATAGTGTAATGGGGAACACTAGATGATTAATCAGACTAAATAGTCAAATATGAAACAAAACATAATAGATGCCTCATACTCAGAAATGGCTATTTAGTAATGATCTGGTTTCTGTTGTAAGAAATCTGTAAGAAATTCTCTGTTGAGCTCTCGATGTTTTCACATAATACTGTTGACAGAATTAGACCATTGTTATAAAAAAGTCGCTTGCTTGACAGCTAAAATGAAACGTCTAGCTATACAAGTTTTCAGAGGGATAAACAGGCAATGTTTTGGTGAACGTACTAAAAATAGTTAAAGAGGCTATCACACATCCTTCTTAACAGTTCAGTGCAGCTGTACTTTAATCACAAGCATCTTTGCTTAGATGTCAAACAAAGAATGTTGATCCATAATAGTTACGTGATACATCTTCGTTGCTGATTTTTCTCTAGACAATTTTTGTGATGTTTTTGCAAATTTTTTTATTGAAAAGTTTCCATAAAAATGAGAAATAGGGTATCAAGATTGGATTTTTTGCAGGTGAAACAGTAAAATCAATGAATTCATTCAGCAGTTCAGGGTAAATGGAAGAAGACTACATTTTTTCTGTATGAACTGTATGGCATTCTTGGTAGGTATTACCAAGTTCTCATATAATGCTATTTTGAAAATGTTTTGTATTCACAATAAAGCCTCAGAAATTCATGTGAACATACGATGTTCCTTGTTGGTTAACTTTTTGAAGAGGCTGAGAAGCATGCACTTTCAAGTTATTTTTAATTTAGAAATAACTGGGATTTTTTATTGATTTGGGAAAGGCAGTAATAAATAACAAACTGGTCTGTGTAACTTTATTTCACTTATTTCAAATTTTAATTAACTGTTTTTAATTCACTGCAGCAATGTCCAAGGCATCCTATTATCTTAGAAAAGAGCAAGTGAATGCAAATCAGTGACAGTTGATTTGCACATCTTCGGGTCCACTCCAGGTCCTTGAGAACAAAATAGGTTCAGCTTCTAATTATAGCTGCAAGAAAAATATGTGGGAGATAATTTAAAAAGCCACTTCTGTGTTCAAATATTTCATTTGAAAATGTATTGCCAACAGCGAGATGAACTAGAAGATAATCCTTCAACGAGATTGAGCAATAATTGCCATTTGCTTAGTTTAAATTATAATCTTTTTGCATTGGCTCTAAGTATAAATGATACTCACTTTACCTTATGTATAAGTGCGCATATATATTGTGCTATTAGTTCTAGGAAAGCAGTTTTGTAAACCGTCGTTTGAAAGTGCCAGCACCCAGAAATTCACAGCAGTACCGGTGTTGGAGGGTGAGTTCAGTATCCTAGCAGGAAGCTGATCCTTAAGCACACCTCCAGAAATAATAAGACTTGATTCCCATCCCTTGTAAAATGCATGCGAGAAAGGAAGGAAGGGGCGGGCGTCGCTAGGTTCCTTCTGCCAACTTTCCCCCTGTGTTAAGTTGTTCCTCCATGTAGGACGTACCCCACAGACCTGACCTCCAGGGACCCTGAGGCTGTGTAGCACCCAGTGTTTTCTCCTTTTACTGTTTATTACTAGCTTTGCATCTCTTATTATAAGAGTTTGGGGGAATATTGCAAACTTATCTCCCAACTCAGGCAACTGAGTTTCTACCCCCTTCTCTGTAAAAGATGCTGATTTCTGTGAAATTCCCGTTCCTCGGAAATGCACTTTCCCTTTTAGAAATCTTTTACTGCAAAAAAACAAATTTACCAAATGCAAAATGTCAACTGTTGAATTACTGGTACTTCTAGCCGGTGCTGACATTTTCTTTGGGGATTTCAGGCTTGTACTCTGGCTTCCCATCCTGTTCCTGTGTGGCTGCTTTCTAAAGCGATGCCTCTCAACACGCGTGCGGTTTTGCAAGCTCATCATTACCAGCTGCATGCTTAGTGCTTTCGCTTGCATAGCTGATCGGGTATTTGCCACGCACTTTGTTTTTCATATGAACCTTTCTGTCACTTAGAGTACTTCAAAAGAGATGTGCTGGATCCTGCTGAGTAGCGATGGAGAGGTCACTGGAGTGTTGCCCTGAACAATAAACAGGCTTCTCGGTTTTTTCTTCTCACTGTGTTTGCTGCTTTTTCCTACAGAGAAAGAAATGTCCTTCCTTTCTCCTGATGCCAGTAATCATCTCCATCACTGGTACATACTCACATCTATGTGCAGACTTTGTTTTCTGTTTAAGATATTCCCGTTTAAACCTGACGGCTGCTACATTCTGGACCCTGGCGGATGCTAACGTCTGCCTAATTCCTTCTATTAGCTACTCCCTCCTCTTGCCATTTGTATGGATGAGGAGACAAAGCCAGTCAAGCCCAGGATTTGCTGAGTGGAAAAACAGCTCCGGAAATTGGTTTTCTGTTACAATTCTTTTGTAAGAGTTCTTTCTCCATTCTCTTTTAACTTTGGCAGAAGAGGTCTTTCAAGCAGTTAGCAGGACAGCGAGGGGAGAGCTCTATCCAGGCAGAATGCAGCAGATAATTGTTAACTCTCACAATGCTCGTTCTGTCACATAGTTACATAAATTATCCATCTCTCTTACCACCTACTAATAAAAGGAAAGATTTCTTTTCGGCTTAGCGAAGAAGGTCTTGAAGAGGGTTTTGAAGTGGTAATACATTTTATTTGCTCAAGAACAACTTTCTTACAAAGAGAATGCATAAAGTACAGAAATACCAGCTTGAAAAATGAGCATACAGGACAAGTGGGCTGGCAACGTTAAAGGAATGAAAGGGCCTAATAAGCTGCAACTTATTTTTCCTGAAGCAAATTATTGTAGAATGTTTTATAACGTGTGAACTAGGTACGATATTTTTTTAAGTGTGGTGAAATGTATACTTAGTTGCTATTTTAATTACTGAGTGGAAAGGAAGAACTTTTAGTCTAATTAAAAACTAAAATACCTAGACCTTCAGTGCAGCGAGAATAAAAGGTAGGATCAACCAACTTTTTCAAAGTAGTTGCAAGGGATTCAGAAAGAGTGAAGCGGATGGTGGTAGTTGTTAAGAGTACTTGATCGCCTGTAGCAAACGATAGACTTTCTGTGTTAATGTTGGTGCTGTAGTAGGTATAAATGCTCATCTTTCCTCTGAGCTTCAAAACTTGTGAGTAGGCTGGTGTCATCATCTACTTCGTTGCTTAAAATGTTGTTCTGCTCCCTGCTGGGAGCCATCTTGCCAGTCTTAAAGCAAGGAAGGGTTTGTGGGCACGTCTGGGGCCGTGACGGAGCAAAGCTCCGTGTGCTGCGGCTGTGGCTTGTGTGGATGGAGCCCTGCGCTCTGTGCCCACAGGCGTCGGGGCCGGGAGCCGAGCTGCACCCCCAGCCAGCCCCGCGGCCCGCGAGCTCTGCCCGCGCTGAGGGCTGCTCCGCTGCTGCAGCCTCCTCGCTCCCACTGCCTGATTAAACACTCAGGAGCAGTCGCTTTAGGAAGAGCCTGTTATCTTCGTTGTTATTATTTAACACCTAAAAATGACAAACTGATTGGGAATGAGCCAGACATTACAGTCAGCATCAAATGCAAAACCAAATAATGCCTTGCATTAGGTTTGGGGTGAAAATAGTAGCTGATGCAAACCATAGTCCCAATTTAATTTTGGTTCATATATTAAATTGAATGAATATTTCTCTCTGGACATGCTAGAAAGAATTATTTCAATTCTTTCAAGTCAGCAGAATACTTCCCTGCATCTTTCTATCTCTGCCAGTTCAGAACTAGTCCATAACTTTTGACTTGAAGCACCCAGGCCCTCCCCTTGCGGTGCATTTCCAGCGTACGGTTGGTCCAAACCATTGCAGTGCAAAATCAGACTCACTGGGACATTGGCAGTTATTAATAAGTGCCTCAGTGTCCTCCTCACACTGAGGAGAGTTTAATGTTTGCCGTGATTAGATGACTGGCTGAGCAGAGGACAGCTCTAACCTAAAACTAGGAAGCATGAGCTATACATGGGCAAAATAACGCCGGAATTTCTCTTAAGCTAATCAGTCAATTTACCCATACTCTTAAAGTTACACTCCGTGTCTCCAAAGAAATGGTGCGTTATATTTTGATCCTGTATGAATAGGCCTAAGCCTTTCATGTTGTTTCCTCATGTTTGTAATGAAATGAGAATTCTTTAAATTCCATAATACTGCCTCAAAGAGATTACTTAGTTGAATTATTTAGTGTATCAGCACACACTGTAAGATTTGCATTGTCATTAGAATTGTAAAGCAACGTCTTTGGACTGCTGCAGAAACAATCCAGTATTCAAATCTGTGAAACTGCTCTGTGTACCAGCCTGCTCATTTCTATTAAACATTGCTTATTGAACTTGGCAGCTCATACAACACCAAATTTGAGAGAGCATCTTCGAGGGATAGGACTATTTATTCACCTCTTGGGCAGGCCACTGCAGTGGGACCCACATTGGCATGAGGACAAAGGAGGGATAGTTACCACTCGCCTGGTTGTCCCTGTGGTTCTTTGAGCTGCGATCAGTATAGATCCTGTGCCCCCTGCCTTGAAGGCTTCAGATTCCAGCTGTTTTGAATTATGAGGGAATGGCTAAAAGGTCACATCAGAGCTTCCCTTCCTGACCTCCCAGGGGAGCATGCAGAGTGCAGGGCATGTCCACAGTGCCAGCAGAGAGAGCAGGGAGTGATATTCTGAGCACGTGTGTTTGGAAGGATGCACTGCTAGAGGAAGCTGGCATAAATGAATGCTGCCTTTTTACTTTTCTTTTTTTTTCCCTGTGAAATATTGAGTGATAAGAAGCCAGCAAAGTTAGGAGAGTAATTTAGTCTTCCATAGTTAAAGACAAGAAATGTACAGCGTTTGAATAGTAAAATATTTAGATACTTGTAATCTTGCACTGCTGCCAGTGAAGGGAACTAGTATAACAGATAGTAGAATTTGACCCTAGGCCTTTTGCTGGAATATGTTAAAAGGGATGGGTTCATCAAATGGGAAGCATTGGTTAAGATATAAATAAGAATTTCAGCTGAGGTAGAGTCCTGGCAATGTTCCAAAATGGTGGTAGTCAAATTTATAGTTTAACAAGAGGTGGGAGGGGAAAAAAGAAATAAGATTTTAGGGTCAGGGAGCATTCTACATTATCATGCTTTGACAGGCAATTTAAGTTCTGCGAAAGAAGAGTAATAGTGAAGTCAGAAACTTGGAACAAATCAAATATTTCATCTGTAGTGAAGGTTTCAGTCTCAGAAGTGTTTGGTAATAGGACTTCATTGCGTTTTGGTTTGTTTTTGTTGGTGGTTTTTTAGGCAAAGATCTGGCAGAGAGGCTCTTAATTTTTCAGTGCTTGCTACCTCCCCAACTCAACTTCCACTGAAGTCAGTTTGTGCTGAGTAAGCATTGCTGAATCCTGTCCATGGTTAGGGCAGAGAGACTGAAAGATCAAAGATGAAACCGGATAGGATGAAGAATAGTTTGTCATCAGGGTTAAAGGAATGAGTAATATTGCCTGTAGCAGTGATCTGTTTTGGGAACAGAAGAAGCAGAAGAAATGAGATGCAGTGAATTATGTTCCTTATACTTTGCACTGATAGTTTAAAAAAGAAAAAAAAAAGCATTATTACAGAAAAACTTGTGAGTATATTTTTGTACAGTTTCAGCTTTGCAGGAAACTGCTGATGCAGAGTCAGCAAACCCATGTTATACCAAAATGAAGTTAGAATAATTACAATAAAATTCATTTCTGCTGGTATGACATATTATTTGGAAGAGAAGGGAGCAGACCACAGATACTAAGAAATTACATATGCTCTGTATATTCACGATATAGCCTTATGCTGATTTTTTTTCCATGTATTTCTGTTCTAAAGTGTTAGTTCAAGGTTTCATTCATTAACCCCTGGTATTGTCTAGGTTCCTTGAGTAGTTCCCCCTAATATGAACAAGCAGATTGGTTCCATAGTTCGCTCAGCTGAAGGTTTTTACTCGCTGTCAGTGTTTCTAGTGCACAAGCTTATGGTGAAGGATGCTCTTTGCAATCCTCCCTGCGCGTTATCCAGCCATCATTAGTGTGGTGGCCAAGGTCTTAGCCGTGTTCTGCAGGGCAGGGAAAAGGTGTACAGAGAACTCATGAAAACAGATACTGGTGTGTTGGGTAAACCCTATGCCACCCACAGCACCGTCCTTCTCTCCTCCTGCATCGTTTGTTTAACCTCTGTGGCTAATCAACAGATCCATCGGCTGGTTGGTAAAATCAGTTATTTTGGTAGGTCATTTAGGAGCTCAGTTAAATGATACATCTGTAGTAGAATTAAAAAATGGAAGGAAAAAAAAAAAGAGGGAAAAGGACATAATTACTGCCTATCCTTTTAAACATTGGTTTGGGACTGGTACAAAACTCAACGTAAGAGTGGTGGGTTGTTTGTCAATGGCATTCACCGAAAGCACTGTGTCATTAAAGGACGGTCGTGGTAATTGCTTGGTGCCATTGCTAAGTTGAACTATTAGTCTGTGAGTGCTCGCTCCTGTAATTTAATTTTTTAATGTATGACTTGCTGTTCTCCTGCAAAGTGTGGAAAGCCATTATTTGTGTGATTTGTCGTTGCGGTTAAGAGCGTCAAATAACCTGTATCCTTTACCACCAGCAATGCATCTGTTTGGCCTCAACTGGCAGCTGCAGCAAACTGAAAATGATACATTTGAGAATGGAAAAGTGAATTCTGATACTGTGCCAACACATCCAGTAACGGTACCTGCTGGAGAAAATGGTAAGGAAAATAGACACCAATTTCATTTCTTATTTTTTTAGTGTTTCCTTTCTTTGTGTTTTATTTATATCCTCATACCTTAACACTTTGCCTTTAAATGTTTGGGAATTTAATGGAAAAAAATAAACTTTTGTAAACAGTAATGGTTTCAGGTAGACCTGCTGATACCATATGGGAGTTGTATTTCAAATGGAAAGAAGCACACTGTTCTTTCTGCCTTATGGGTGAAGGAGGTGATGAATTCTCGGTGGGGGCTGATGTCAGTATTTTGGGGAAAGCTGGCTGCCAATCCTCTGACCAGAATTCCTCACAGAAATTCACATTGACCAGGGGAAGAAGGCTCTGAACAAAACCAAAGAAAAAGCACAACCCCCACTAATCCTGAAATCCTCAGTAATCTAACAACTGTTGTGGTGTGCCCAGAGGACTAGGATTGACTCAGGCAGTGTTGCTCCGTGGTGCTGGTGACCAGGTCCCACTCTACAGAAACCGCCAGGCTGGGACATGCATGAATTCGGGAAGCCACACCAGTTAGAACAAGCTATTTTGTAACACCAGACCAGATAAAAAATGAAACTTTGGAGTCCCAGTTATGTCTGGATAGTTTTCAAACAAAATCTTTGTACTTCGTCTTCTTCAGAGATCTTCCAAACCTACCTGGATGCCACTCTGTGCCACGTGCTCTAGGTGTCCCTGCTTGAGCAGGGGGGTTGGACTAGATGTTCTCTAGAGGTCTCTTCCAACTTTAACCATTCTGTGATTCTGTAGCAGAGGAACATGAACTCCTAAAGCACTGACACTGGAAAATGCTTTTCAGCATCATTTGCAGTATTTGAAGTTCCTCTGCTACATGTAGAAGACAACTTGTAATCAGGTTGCTTCCTACAGCATGATGACCTAGCTATGGATCGCCTTGTGTTTTTCCCTACAGATGAAATTTTCTTCCTTTTTTTTTTCTTTATTTCACTGAAGCATGATAGGTCATGTGTAATATATTGTTGTTTTCTCAGAGTGTCTAGCACATAACATTGAGTCTGAATCATCCAACCAATATATAAAGTAAAAAAAAAAAACTTTATTAATTTTTGTTGTGGGAGCTTTTAAAATACAAACCACATAAAAGGATTATTTTTATCGACCTTTTTCCATGTTGCCCTTTAAGATCTTCCAAACCTTTAAGAACCTGAGCACTTTCGGCTAGCAGAGGCTTTAAAATCAATAGTTTTTGAATGGAAAGCTTGATTTAAATGCTTGATGAATGCGGTATTTGCTTCATTACACAAAAATCCATTTTCCTTTTCACAAGGTACAGTTGACCTCCTTACCACTGAGGAGGAGGAAGCCTCTGCCAGCATTTGACATCTTGAAAAATTTTCAAGTTATTTCAACTCTAAGTTAGAGAAATGATATAGCACTGTTCCTTCGTTCTCTCATCTTATTAAGCATATGAAACTTGTCTAGCAGGACCCCTTTTCTGTTTTCATTTCTGTTTCTCTGATGTCTTTTTCTTATGCTCAGATGTTCTCTTTTCATGTTCTTATTCGTTCTGAATGAATAGAAAGGAGATGGTGCGTGGTTAATGAATACAGTGACAGCTGATGATCCTGCTATCTTATACTTTGCCTTAAATATAATAGGGAAAAAAAGATGATATCTAATCTTGGTTTTCCTTCCTAATGTCCATGAATACTGTAAAATAAAGCAGAGCTATTTTGATCCTCTGTTAACAACTAAGCCAGTGGTCATTTATCAGCATACATCAATACTGAAGAACAGACTAGAGAACATACATTTTAAACCACAAAAGGAAAGTTAAGTGGAAAGGGAAGTGTGACGACTAGATATGAAATTCAAGTAGGAGGGCCCTGAGCTTTTGTACTTATTACTGAAGCTCAAAGGAAGAATCAACAAGGTATAGCACAACTTTCCAGTCTAAATTAAAGACTAATCCTTGACCTTCTTTGGTCTTAAAATCATAGCCCGGCTTAGAGGCTTAGATCTCAGGCACTCATTTGCCTTTCAGACGTACAGATATTTTGAATGATGGAGTGGCAAAGGAAAACTTTAAAATACATCCTTATTAACTGTGAAGAAAAATTCAGCTGTGGTTTACCTAGAATCAGCTAATCATAAGTTTGACAAGAAAAGCATGTGCAATCATCCTTAAATGCAAGTTATTTGTTAAATGAAGCTTGAATCTCTGAACAAGAGTTTTCCAAAGGTTTTTGTTTCTTTAGTGGATTTATTTTTGCCTCCCGGTGCTTTTCTCTGTATGAACAGCAAACTACTGGAAACATATCCCCTGCTTACCTAGTGAGGCATGATTCAGGGCTGCCTGAGAATTGTATTTTATATTGATATGGAGAATTTTATAGGGTATTTCAGTTGAGGTTCTTCAAAGCACTTTTTAAGCCAGTCTTATTCAAATACAAACACTTGTTTCAGGTGCATGAGTACTTTATAAGCAGGATGTAGAAGAGACAGGCAGGTTTAAAAAACAGAAATCTGAAAATTTGGTTAGCCACTGTGTTTTAACAGTTGGTCACGTAATATATATGGTGCTGGCCAAATTGTACATGTCATATATGTATGCATATATATATACATTATTATGCATGTGTAAAATGTATATGACATGTACATGACGTATATATGTCATATAAAAATGTATAGCGGTGTTCCCCAGGGGTCGGTATTGGGACCAGTCCTCTTTAATATCTTTATCGATAGTCTGGATGAGAGGATTGAGTGCACCCTCAGCAAATTTGCAGATGACACCAAGCTAGGAGGAGGAGCTGATCTGCCTGAGGACAGGAAGGCTCTGCAGAGGGATTCGGACAGACGGGATCAATGTGCTGAGGCCAGCGAGGCCAAGTGTCGGGTCCCACACTTCGGTCACAATAAGCCCGTGCAGCTCTGTAGGCTTGGGGCAGAGCAGCTGTAGAACTGCATAGCAGAAAAGGATCAGGCGGCTGAACAGGAGGCAGTGGTGTGCCTAGGTGGCCAAGAAGGCCAACAGCCTCGTGGCTTGTATCAGGACCCGTGTAGCCAGCAGGACCAGGGAAGTGATCGTCCCCCTGTACACCACTCTGGTGAGGCGGCACCTGGAATCCTGCGTTCAGTTTTAGGTCCTTCATTACAAGAAAGACACTGGGCTGCTGGAGGGAGTCCAGAGAACGGCAACGAAGCTGGTGAAGGGGCTGGAGCACAGACCTTACGAGGAATGGCTGAGTGAAATAGGATTATGTAGTTTGGAGAAGAGGAGGCTCAGGAGAGACCTTATCACTCTCTACAGAGACCTGAAAAGGAGGCTGTAGTGAAGCCAGGGGTTGATCTCTTCTCCAGAGATTTATATTGACAGGACAAGAAGAAATGGCCTCAAGTTGTGCTGAAGAGGTTCAGGTTAGACATTAGGAAGAATTTCTGCATGGAAAGAGTAGTCAAGCATTGGAACAGGCTTCCCAGGGAAGTGGTCACTGTCCCTGGCATCACCCCTGACAGTGTTCGAGAAACATGTGGATGAGGCGCTTAGGGACATAGTTTGACAAGCATGGTAGTGATGGGCTTACAGTTGGACTCAATGATCTTGAAGGGCTTTTCCAACCATAATGATTCTGTGATTCTATGATATAAAATTCATTTGCAATTCAGAAATACCTTATAATAATCTATTCTTAATTAACAGATTTATTTTTAAATGTAAGGCAGGAGAAGGAAAGAGCCTGGGGAAAGGAACACTTCTTTAGGCTTACTTAACGCACCTTCTGAGATAAGTTAGACCTTTTATTTTCATTAAAAAGTGTCTACCTGATATGTATTGAGCTTTTTGTTTTGTTTATCATGTACATCATGTTAATTAAATTAATTAAATGAATAATAGCTTCTTAATTAGATGATCTATTGATTTTTCTTCAGAAAAGGTGTGTTTTTAAGGAGGATTTTGATTTTATTTGGCATACAATAGCAATGACATTTAACGAGAATGTTAAGTTATTGCCCAGAGTTGTTGCAGAGGAGTATACAGCAAATGCCTCACAGGAAAAGATGTGAATCCAAGGTTATGCAGTGGAATGGGAGAATATGCTATTGATTGTCTGTACATCCAGCCTTGCAACCTAATAGTCTAATTAGTGCTGCCTGTGGAGGAAGGAAAATGATATTATCTGTGACACCATACAGCAGTTATGGTTAAGCACTTCTGTGTTTTGATTATTCATTCATTTTTATTCTTTATTAAAGATATTTAGTTCATCACCCAATATTGTGTGTATTAACCTCCAGAATATTTGTAAATATCAAGGAAGAGCTTGGTTTCATGTAATTATAGTGGTATCTTTGTATTACTATGTTACTTCTGTTTTTCTGTTAAATATTTTTATAAATAATGGTTTTGTTCAGGATCTTGTCCACCCTAGCCTCAGTAGAGCAGAATTTACAAATAGCAAATACGATAAATTATCTTATACATTAGCTATAATGCTTTGCATCACCTGTGTCATAAGTGTATAATTGTATATATTGTCTAATATGCAGTAGAGTAAAATTGTATTTTATAAATTAAATAGTAAATAAGATAGCAATGTAGATACAAATCATGGTATAAGTTTATTTACCCAAAAGTACTTTTTTTCCTTTTGGGGAGGAGTTGTGAAAGGAGGATTTGGCAGGGCAAGAGTAGAAGCATGGTGAAAAGAAAATATTCAAGAGGTTAAGTATTTTAAAATTGTTTTCATATTTGGACAGCTGCATCATTGTGGAATTATATGAATGTGAATGTGTGTGGTTATTTTTGTATTTTGATTTAAGGCTGTTGGACTCGATGATGCTGAAAGTCTTTTCCAACCATAATGATTCTATGATTCTGTAAAAACTTGTAAGATTTTAGAGTGTAGGAAGGAGCTGATGAAATTATTAAAATATTTCATAAGCCTTTTGCAAAACAGTGTGCAAAGAGAATAACAGATGAAGCCCTGTCCTTAGAAGGACAAAAACTAGTGAGGATTTTGAGAGAGTGAGTGTGATGTTAAAGAGGCATGTGGTTAAAAGGGAATACTGCCTCTTATTTGGAAAAGTAAAGGAGACGAGGTCGGATCATTTTTTCTTAAGGATAATTGTTTAAAACCCCAAGACAGGCAATTTTGACAGAGCCGGCCAAAATATTTGTTTGATGAGGTTGGTCTCTTCAAGCTATCCAGCTCATCTTTCCACAGTCAGAGCTCTTTGCTTTTCATTTCAAATGCAGAAATAGGGGAAGTTGCAAATCGATGCAGCAAACAAGTGTTTATTGCTTAGTGATTATCAGTCACCAGTGTGAACTGTATGACATAATGTGCCTTAAATTTGAAGGACATGGTAAGAAACAAATGTTTAAGTGAACTGAAATAATGCCATGATAACGTCTAAGTATTGTCAAAAATTAAGTCCAAAATTAGAAACAGATGAAACTCTTCCCGAAATGCATAAAAAAAAAATTCTTTGTTGAAGATCAGATATTTCACTGTCTCTTGAAAGAAGAACATTGATTAATCAGATGACGATGTGAGATTTCCAGTGACTACAATGCTATTGTGGCATAGCTATGGGGATGATACGATATAAGCCCCACTCAAGGTCTCTTCATAGTGCTGCTCTATCTGTTTAATTTGGAAGCAGTTTCTGTTCATCTTGGATGCACAAAAAGCGGTGAAGATCAATCTGTGACCTCACCTGGCATTTCAGATTTTAATCTTTTTATTTGTTTGCTTGTTGTTGTATTCTAAATGTTTGCAAAAAGGTTGTGTTGCTTTGTTCCATCAAATGATGAATAACATAGAATTTAATCATAACAGACAGGGCAGCAAGAGAATATTGTCAATTGTTTAGCAAGTTAGCATCACTTGAACATGCTGCGCACATTCAGAAGGGCTTAGTTCAATCCTCACAACTGGACCAACTGCTGAAAAAATGAAAATAAATTGGCAAGAGCCTAGTGGACTCTGCAACTGTGACTACAGCTCTGTTTTTCTTTATATGGCTTCAGTCAAGGCTCATCTTGATCTGGAACATGGTCAAATGCAGTGTTGTTTGCATGCTTTAAACTTGGTATATGTAGGTAAACAAATTGTTATCAAAATCTTTACCTCTAAACTAAGTTTGAAAGCTTTGAGTCCGTTGGATCAAAGTAGGCTTTGACCCTGGCACCTGCTGCAAGCATGTAGGTGTCCACGCCTCAGCATGGTTTGGTGCCTGGGCACCCGACATGAGTCTTTGGCCTCAGAAGAGGTGGATGATCAGTTGTTGTGGATGTGGTGGATGATCTGGGTTTGTGCAGTCCGCTTTCATTAGTGCCTCCGTCCTGGTAGCTCTGTTCCCTCCAATCTGGCAAGGAGAAGACACCAGCACAGTTAAGGCACAGTCTGGGTGCTAATGAGCGTTGAAGTACATCTGTAAGCTGTGGCAGATTTGGAGTGCTGTACAGGCAAGAACACTGCAGAGATCCCCAAGCTGCCAGCAGTACGGCAGTGCCTTGCACACTTACCATCACGGGCTCAAACATTCTGACCTGATGCATTTATTTAAAAAAAAAAAAAAGTCTTCTGCATGTTAGCATCATTTTCAGTGCTTCTGGGCTTTTCCAAACCAACATCACTGAGCTGCTAAGGCTAAGTAGTAATTGTGCTAATGCTTTATAGCAAATTACCATTAATTCCCTTCAGCATTATGTTCTTATTTCTACCAATTGGCCTTCAGAACCTGTATCTATTCATGGAATAGAAAAGAGTGAAAATATAGACTTTTTTCTGGTTATTATTCATTTTATTCAGGAGGCAGTGTGGACAAGGGAATGGTGTCAAGCTTGGGACTGAGCCTCTAAAATGCAGGGGAGACAGACATAAAGATATAGACACGGAGGAACAAGAAATACCACCTTTTTTGTGGAGCTCAACCACAAAAATGAGGGAACCAGAGATGTAGACATTGTTGGTATTGTATAGGTGCTCTAATATTTCATGGAGAACAGGCTATATATAACAATCCCCTTGACTGAAGATGTGTGTCTAATATTCTTAAATCCATATATTGCATTTCCCTTTACCTTACATATTGTGAGATGTATGTACACACCATGCATGCAGGATGACCTTGTATTTTAAAATGCACTTTAAAAAAGAGTGCAAAGAATAGGTCCTAAAACACTCTCCTTAATGCACGTAATCCAGGGAAGTTGTATTGTTTTTACTTGGTAGATATTTGTGCGATATCTTTGCTTTGTTTGTTCTAAATCAGTGAATTCCCTGGGATCTTTATCTAAGATGAATCTAATTCATATGAAGGATGACTGAGCAAGAAGGGAATATTAATATTTGATCTCTTATTATTTTAACCTATCAGGAAAAGTAGGAGGATTTGCACAAGAAAACAACACTATAGATTCTGGAGAACTTGATATAGGCCGAAGAGCAATACAAGAAGTTCCCCCTGGAATTTTCTGGAGATCACAACTATTCATTGATCAGCCACAATTTCTAAAATTCAATATATCTCTTCAGAAAGATGCACTGATTGGAGTATATGGCCGAAAAGGCTTACCACCTTCACATACTCAGGTAAGTCCTATTTGCGTTAAAATAGGAAACACTATTGAAGACTGTGAGCTTTTATCTTTTGTATGTTTTTTATTTCTCAGGATTTCACCCTTATTGTTGTTGATAATTTTTATTTTTTATACTTTATTGATCTCATGCAATGTACAAAGTATTTATATTACTGTAAGTGATGTAATCTAAAATGTATAATGTGGGGAAGAATTTATCATTTACAGATTTCATTATGAAATTCTTCTGAGTTCTGTGAACAATAGTAATGCTTTAGAAACAGAGTTACTTCATGCAGAATTTATTTCCTTTTTTTATGGGATATACATACAGACATCTTCAAAAATCTAAGCTAATTATTATACTCTGGTCAGTTGTGTATGCAGTTATGCCTGGTAAAGGTTGTATTTGTCAAATTTCCAAACAAGAAGAAAAATGTTTTTAAAATGTTTCAGTTCATTCTATGAGCAAATGCTACAGTATTTACAGCTTGGTGTCCTAGTAAACAAACACATGCAAGATAAAAAAAAAAAAAGGTCTATGTGTCTGTATGAATACAGTGAACTAGGCTTGTAAAAGTGTCCATTTTCATTAGGCATCTTCCTGTCTTAAAATTCTTTTCTGAAGTATCGCAGAGGATTTATTCGGCTCCACCCCTTAGAAGGTTTCTAAAGAGACTTTTTATTGTATATGATCATGCATTTGTATAGTAACAAAGACACACTTTTTTATCTGAAGTCATAGAAAAGGCTTCCGTTAAAGTATAAAAGAATGAATAGTCTGGATGGCAGGAGAAAGGGAGGAATTGTTGCCAGAGATGATATTTTAGGATCAATTGTATTTAGATTTTATTTTTAGGATTTAAGACCATCCAAGTTTAAATTTGCTTCAGCTCAGTATTTTTCCAAGTTGTGGTTCCTAACCATCGTTCCACTTGAAAAAGGAATTAAGCTCATGCAATAGCATTTTACCCTATTTAGAGAATTATGCAACATCTTACTGATTTTTTTTAAGATTTTTTTTTTCTGTCCTGAACTTAGCTCTCAGAATACTAGCCTTATGATATAGGTGGAATGAACTGAGTTGACCCATTATGCACAATGCTGAGCTGTAACTGTAAACTGGTAAATACAGCATTCAATTTCTTTATTCTATATATTTTGATTTTGATTGGTATGCTGTTGCACAATATGAAGATATTTCATTCTTTATTTTAGCATAATTTTAAAAGATTTAGAACTTGAAAATATTCCTGATTCTGTCACCTATTTAGCAACAACTGTCATACACTGATTTGAAATTACGTTGCAAACCGAAGGAGAGAAGTTAGGGTCAAGCAAAGGAGTTTCACAGCACTGAAACTGCAGACTCTTATGCTAGCTTTAATTTCTAGTTTAGTTTTCATTAAACTAAAAACAATTCATTAAATGCTGAAAATGCGCTTGTGTTTATTTAAAAATTTGATCCTCATAAAAATGAATAAATGGATTTTCTTTAGACTCTCACATATGAAAACTCACCCTTAGGCTGGCAACAAGCATGCGAAATTCTAGCTCAAAGAAAATTGATTCAGAAAGTTATCAGCCATTGGAAATAGGGGCTTGGAATACAAATGCCATCTCAATGATAACAGTAATAACAGGAGCTAGGGGAATACATGTGTGGCAAGAATGAATAAAATTGAAGAAGCTGATCTGAACTGCATTTATATGAGAGGTTGTGCAAGACGGTAAGTAGATGAAAAATGATCCTTACTTGATTCCTTATCCTGCTAAAAGATTGAAATAGGGGTCCCCTCTATCCAAAAACGCTGTAAAATGAGATAGCTATATCTATCTCCTGGCATCTGTATTACACAGATTCCTTTTTGTTGGATTCCTACTATGCAAGTGCTGATGAGAATCAAACTTGTTCATGTTTAAGTGTAATACAGAAGGAAGCATCCTGCTAGTACAGCTGTAGTTTCTGTGACTCTGGATATATTGTTCCTGGGATATAGGTCAAGCTCTCTTGTCCTGTTTTTGCCTGGAATATAGTTAGATTTTTTTCTTTATAAGCCATTTGACACTTAGTGCCTTGAAAAATTAAGCATCCTCACTTTTATTAGCAAGTTGAACGGCATCTCTGTGGAATAAATTTGAAGGGCTCCTGAGGATTGTGTGAGGCACAAGGTTTATCAGAATGTCCTTGTGGCCTGAACTCTGTCATGTCTGGTTTATATGCCTGAAACTGAGTGTGTATGTAATGTTCATTTGAGCATTTTGGGATTTTTTGTGACTCTGTTTCCTGTGCCTGGAAAATAAATATCTTGCCACAGGTTAGGCCTTTCTCCAACAATGCAAAAGCCTAATCTCAGTCATAACCTGTATGATAAATCATGTATTTTACCAAATTACCTTATATAAATAAAATAAGCTATTAAATCAAAAGGGCCTCTAATGAAATAAGATGCTGGCATATATCTGTTCATGGTTTCCCAGTCTCCCCGAAGCCTTCTAGCTAGCCCTGACGCAGGTCTCGTTGGTAACCCCGGAGCAGCGGGCAGTGATTCCTGGCTTCACTGTATCCTGTCATTGGGTGCGACAGCCGATTCCCAGAGCTCCGAGTGTCACAGGAGCGTGATAGCAGAACATGAAGGCCCATGCTGGGTCTCATCAAAGGCCCATCTAGCAGAGTGTTCTGTCTGTCACTAAGTAATAGTGGCCATTAGCAGATATGTGGATTAATATAACAGCATGTGAGACTTGTGACTTTTCCTAGAATAAATTATTGGCCTCCAGCATTCTGAGGCTGAAGGACTTCTGAGACAAAGGTGCTGTCACCTTTGATAGATTTTTTTTTTTCCCTAGGAATATGTCTAGTCACTTTTGAATCCATGGAAGCTTTCAGTATCCATGACATTTATGGCAAAGAGTTTCATGATTTAACTGCTCATCTGCACCTGCTACATCTTTACTGTGTTTTGAGACAGATTGAGTTTGACACCGTCTAGGTAGCTATAGTGGAGAGCTGCACCCTCTTGAAACAGGATCACTGGTATTAACTCTTCTCCTTTTCTATAATCCAAAGTAAACAGGATGCAGCATGTCGGAAAAGTTTTGATATGTTGTGGTCAGTACAGAGTTTTTGGTTGCATTTCTGGTTTCTCTTGAGGCACCCAAATCAGTCGCAAGTGCATGTTCGGTGCACGCGTCGCCAACCTCTCTGAGGATCATCCGTCTGTCTTTCTGGGGAATCATATATAAATCAAGCAGAAATAATTGATAGTGGCTGTCCATGCACACCCCAATCAATGCCAGCCTCACAGTCTGGGTGACACTTCCTAAAAATGTCAGTTTCATTGCAGCCAGCAAATCAATATGTTTATTTAAAGAGACTTTAAGAATAACAAAGGACTTGGGTTTAAAGCAAAACTGAATGGAGGAGACTCAGTGGAGTACGCTGAATGTTTAGACTCAATATGAAGGTAATTAATTTATCCCCGTAGGAGGAAGATAAAATGAGTATGTTTTTTGCTCACAAAGATAATTGTTTTTCCCTCAAAGAATTATCTTCACACAGATAATTTTGTCCTAGTTATACAAACCTAGCCCTTAAAGAGGTTTAGATCAGTTTTAGTTGTTTGCTGGGGGTAGATGGAACAGTAAATGCCCTCTGTATCATTCTTAAAATGTAATCTGCAATAGTATTTTGGTACCTATTTAGACCCTTATTATTACTATAAATACAAAATAATTAATAGTAGCATGGTTGTCAACCATGAGTGTACTATTTGAGGTCAATTAAGTAGTATTATCACTTACTCCCTTATCAAAAAGATGTTTTTCATCTGAAATTGTCCTTCTACAAAAAATGACCCTCTGCAGTATACAAATTACAAGGTCTCTCCTGATGTCCGTAAATAACTTGTTACAACTTAGAACTCCCTGTTTTCCCCTTTAAATATTTGCAAGTAACGCAAGCAGAAAGAAATGTTCTTATGTCTGGTAGGAAGAAGAAAAAAATGAAACGGTTTCTCTCTCTCTCACAAAATAAGATAAATATTTAATTCTCTGACAAATGAGAACACTGAGTGGTTTTGAATAATCTGTGCTCTTCTGAAACAGTTGCATTAGTTTTTGTGTGCGTTTGCACGTACATTCAAAGTGACAGCATATCAAGGTACTGGCTTCTGCACGTACTAATCATGTTAAGTCCTATTCTGCTTGTTCAGACATATCTGGAAAAGTGTCTCAGGTGTTGATGGAGGCATTTTAACTATGCATTTCTTTTACACTCTGAATGGTAGGAAGATAATTCCAATTACTGTAGAGCATTTTTATCATGCCAGTGAATTTTGGCCTCGCAAGTGGAATTTGAAGGAGAGAACAGAAGTACTTAAACCCTGTTTGGGGACAGAGGCTATTGTGTTTTCTTCTGTCCAGGGAGCAGTTTCTGAAGGTCGCAAGTCAGGACATAAAACCACCAATTCTCCAGTCCCAGTAGCTGATGTTATCTAGCCTAGGTGAATCTGTGGTTTCACATGCTGGCCTTTACCTTAATAGACCCTGGGTGTAATACCATTTGAGAGGGATCTCCAACGCTGGGGGCAGATTGAAGGTTTTTGTGAAGCAGTTCATCTCATACAGTAAACACATGCCGGAGTACAAGTGAAAGGGTGGACTGAGTAGGGAGAGCAGAGGCTTTCTACTAAAACCAAGGATTCTCTTTAACTTGCCTAAGTGCTTGATTTTGCTTTGTACACCTTGATTTTTGCCTGAGAAATGTACAAAGGAAACCTTCCAAGGCATTCGATGAGACTCTGGGTTAGCATAAATCAGGGTAAAGCCCATAGAAGGTCTAGCATTGTGAGTGCTCATAACACTAGTTAAGAACTACATGCATAAAATCATGGGGCTTGGGATTGCAGGTTGTTTCCATTGCTCATGGAAGCCCACATGCTCCATTTTCCAAGCCCCCACGTGGCTTTTCACCTCGCCATGTTTCTCTGCATGCTCTCTGTTGACCTGAAGCGCAGCAGATTTTCCCTCAGTTCACGATTTCTCGGAGCTGTTTCCCTGTGCTGCTTTGGGCAGTCTTTGCAGGCGGTGGAAGGAAAGCTCTCCCTCCTCTCAGAGCTTCTGACTAGCTGGCATGAGGACCAAGCAATTAATCCTGATTGTGAAAGTGGATAAAAAAGCAAAGTAGGTGAATGATATTGGATATTATTAGCAGCTGAGAGTTGTACCATGCTGGAAGGGAGCGCTCACCTGTGGATCAGGTCGGGGCCGTGACTGCAGATTAATCGCAGCTCACCTTTTATTCTACCCAACACCTGAAGCAGGATTGCTGGCCCTGAGCTCGTCACCAGAAAAGCCACCGTGGTGAGCACGAGCGCTAGTGGGCCCTTTTTGTTGGAGATCCTAACACAGGGTGAAGGCATGAGCCAGCGTCAGTCGCAGCTCCTACTTCTGTCCTTCGTAACAGGAACTTCTGGGTCGAAATGTACTGGTGGGATATTCCGGGGAAGTCGGCAGCAGCAGGGGCCGTGCTGTGACCACCTTGTAACCTGCTCATGCCGTGACATGTTGCTCTCTTCCCGCCGGCAGTACGACTTCGTGGAGCTGCTGGACGGCAGCCGGCTGATCGCCAGGGAGCAGCGCAACCTGCTCGAGTCGGAGCGCGCGGGCCGGCAGGCCAGGTCCGTGAGCCTGCACGAGGCCGGCTTCATCCAGTACCTGGACTCGGGCATCTGGCACTTGGCCTTTTACAATGATGGGAAGAACGCGGAGCAGGTGTCTTTTAATACCATCGTTATAGGTAAGTGGGAATGATCTTTGGAAGTTTTTACCAGGAGCTCAGCACTGCTCACCTTCTTTTTAGGAATACAGGGAGAAGCTTTCTCAATTAAATCTTCTGGTTTATTTGCACAGATTTTCCTTTCATCATGTTTGTTTTGCTACTCAGAACAGAACACAGAATATATATTTTTAACTAGCTATTCTAGAGTACAAGGTCTGTACCTCCATGTAAAACTTGCCTTGAAAGAAGTGTACTTTGGTGGTAATACTGGTTAGACGGCACAAGGCTCCATTTTGAGCACAGAGCGCCTACTGTTTCATCATTAAAATTTGAGCCTTTTTGTTGGAATGCGAAGGCCTAAGATGTGACAGGTGTCAGCTTCAGAAAATAGGAATTATTCGTGTTCTTGGGAACCCCAAAAGAACCAGACGTAAACACTGCTCTGAGAATCTGTGTTTGCTGCCATTTACATTAGCAGTGGTTTAAAGGACAGATACTTTGCATGGGGAGAATCTAGGAATTACCCTACTGCCCTTTTTTATTTTTTATTTTTTAAAGAGTCTGTCGTGGAGTGCCCCCGGAATTGCCATGGTAATGGGGAGTGCGTTTCTGGGACGTGCCATTGTTTCGCCGGCTTCCTGGGCCCGGACTGCTCCCGAGGTACGTCCACCCTCTCCTTCCCGGCGCGAACATGGCGCCAAATCCCGCGGGAAGGAGCCGGCGCGCGGCCCGCGCGGCAGCGGTCCCGCTCTGCCGGCCGCCGCGCTCCTCACGCGTGCGCTTCCCTCGGCAGCGGCCTGCCCCGTGCTGTGCAGCGGCAACGGGCAGTACTCCAAGGGGCGCTGCCTGTGCTACAGCGGCTGGAAGGGCACCGAGTGCGACGTGCCGGCCACCCAGTGCGTCGACCCGCAGTGCGGCGG
>JAUBNY010001095.1:233376-246952 GCA_032275445.1 Crypturellus soui | reverse complement strand
AGTTTTCATAATTACTATTTCTATAGCATTTCCTCTAACCTTCATTCTGCTGATGCTCATTTTTCTGTCATGTTTCTGTTTCAGTAATTTGAATCTCTAAACATTCCAGCCACTTATTTTTGCAAATTTTTGGCGTTTGTTCTAATTAGATTTTGCTTTCTGACAAATACCAGAACTTTGTACAAATTTGTAATTTGGGTCTTTGGGTCTGATATTTTTATGCAGCTCTAAGGAATACTGTTATGGGTATCATAGTGTTTTTAGGTATTTTTGTCCTCTTACCATTTAAAAAAAAAAAAAAAACCTCTAGTAGACATATGATCATGGGAAGGCAGGGCTGACCATCAAAGTGATTAAAGCACCCACCTCTATTCAAATAGGCTAAAGATTCCCCTGCCCAAAAGGAATTCTGGAAAAATAGCCAGATGATGTGTTTGATTCGTGCATGCCCATAACAAGCTGAGGAATACCATTTATGTGCCTTTTAAAGCAGGAAACTTCCCTTAAGTACATCAGTGCTACACATATATGTAACCATGTTTTATGCAAAAAGCAGTTTTTGAGGAGCTTAGTAACAGTGTTTTTATGTTCTTTTAGAGTGCCTGTATGCTACATTTCTTCTTTAGATAAATTGTTAAATGGATTTTTAATTTCTAACTTCGGCCAGAGTTTCTGATTTTGTAATTTTCTGACCTGGAATACTAACTTTACCATAAGCTTCATAATTGTAATACAACACTATAACAACTTCAGTCTTGTGAGAGTTATGCTGACAGCAGAGCACACAAATTTGCTGTTTCAGACTCATCCTGCTTGAATAAAGCATGTTAAAAATAATCGATTAATGGATACCATTAGATATCAATAAAAAATCTTTTAGAGAACTTTAGCTCGTCCCCTGATTGCTCAGATATCAATAGTATATCTTATTTGTTAGACATTCACTCCATGTTTTCTTGCTTCTTGAGTGTTTCCAGCTCCTTAGAACGAGGCTAAATAATAAAAGTAGCAATGGGAAACTAGTGAATAGGTAATAATACCAAAATAGCAACCTTGAAAATACACATCAAAACTATTGCATCTTGCAGGTGTGGGAAAGGAAGAAGTGCTTTGATTTCTATCAAGAAAATCAGGGTATGATGTCTGTGTGGTTTCAGAGAGCACTTTAGAAGCAAGGATAGTTTAGAAAAAAATAGCATCGTTCTTACTAATGGCATAAATGTCCTGCCCCATCAATCCAGTTCAACCCTGCTTAGACTTCTCAAGGTATCCATTTCACTTGCAGCTTTATCAGGACCTTAGTAGTGCCATTTGTGCAGTTATTCCTGTGCTAATACTTTTTTCCTGTGTCAGTTTTCTTTATCAAACAACAGATAGTGAGATTATATCCAAACAGCCTCTCTCCCTCTTTTGCACTCCTTCGCTGAGGACGTACTGCGGTGGTGATATTCAGCTCCAGATTTCACGAAAAAAGGCTATTTTCTGCAGTCAGTTTTGAATTCATTGTTTTGAGATGCCCAATTGCCAATGGAATTAATTCTAGCGTCCTGCGATAATCAGGCTGCTAGCACTTCCGTGAGAATGGTAGTGGGTAGAGGAAGGTGTCCACCATGAGGCCAGTCTGATCCGCTCTTGAGGGGGAGAAAAAGTGATGCAGGAACAAAACAGCCAAAGGGAGCCAAGGGGTTAGAGAGAGCCATGTACGGGGAGGCAGTGGTTGAGGGCTGCTTGAGAAGGAAGGGGTGAAAGCTGAGGGCTTGTGGATAAAAATGTAACTGCCAGGCCGAGCACTCAGCCCTCATCGTTGAGAGTCCCCTTGGTGAGACCATGCTCCTGCCAGCGGGCGGCGTGGGCACGGGCGCCCACTGGAGCGGTCTGGTGCTGGGGCCACAGGCCGAGCGGTCTGCATTGATGCGTCCCCATATTCCTTCTTTCGGGGTAAAGCACGGTCCCACAGGAGCCCATCTCAGGAGGTCACTTGGGATGAGGCAGCAGAGGTGGTCAATCTCGGCGAGGCGCAGGCACCCAGCTCACTCCTGTTTCCCTTGCTGGGCAATGGCAGGGAAAATGAGCACCAAACACTTCCCCATACGGACAGGAGAGCCGTCCTGGGGGAAGGTGTTGATTCATTTCTGTGAGCACCTGTCCAACAGGTGCGTTTTCTGCAGTGCAGGGACTTGGGTTTAGAGTGTGCCTGTTGCTTTGCAGATGAGTTACAGCTATCCAGAATGGCCTACTTAGGGGAACTGTTCGCATGCCTAGCAAACTGAGTGCCAGTTGACAAAAAAAGAGAGAAAACTGTCCTTTTAACGTTATGACAAAATAGGCACACACAACAAAATAGCCTCAAAAGCTGTAGTTAGAATACAAGAAGGTGAAAAAAGAATTGTCAATCACCTCCAAGCGGAGGAAATTTATTCATTAAACATCAGCTGAAAATTCATCCTGACCGCTTTGCTAGCCTAAAAGAACATTACCTGAATTATTTAACCAGCTGTGCAAATGGTTGCATAAGACTATCGCGAATGAAAACTGGATCAAGGCCCTTGCTTTATGGAAGTCAGCTAGCAGATAATGGGACTGGAAAGGATGACCAGATGCTTGAATTTAACATTGAGTTTTCTGTCACTTTTGGTTGAAAAGGCCGGGAAAATTTGGCTGATATTTAACGTATTTTAAAAACCCATCCAATCTCTATACTTAATTGTGAGAAGACATTTTCTCCTTGGGTGCCATTTAAAAACAAGCAGAAAAATCCTAATCCAGAATTGGATTGTAGGCTGTAGTTTGCTTGAGGTCTTTCTCAAAGTTACTCGTAGGCCTATTTTTCTGTGATTCCTAAACAGCTGCTGTTATCTTGGAGCTAAGCACAGCATTTTCAGAGGGAAGAAAAAAAGTATTTTTTTCACCTGCTTAAAATTCTGTTAGAAGGGTTAGATGCTTTTTTCTCATGTTTACCTATGTTTCAGATAACGAGAAAGGAAAAATGCTAACCTTATAAGAAAATAGACAAGTTTAAAAAAAAAAAACTTGTTGTAATTTACAAGCCTACCAACATACATCAAATTGTCAGTTATGACACTTCTGCTTCATTCTTGTTAAGTAAAACAAAAGATGAGCACTAATAACAAGACATATAGCTATGTCTTTGTTTATGGTTCAATTTTAACAATCTGCTAGATCTCAGAAGGAAGTTACAGTTTAAATTTTGGCTTCCTGCTAGATTTGTACTGTGAATTTGCAAGCAATAAGCCAAGCCATTTAAGGTGTAAAAAAGTATGGAAATGCTTACCTGTGATATTTCAGCTAACATTATTTTGAAGAATATAGATTGTAAACAAATAGTTAGTGATCCACTAAAGTATGGATTTCAGTTAAACTAAAGAATGAAAGAAAAAAAATAAAAAGATCATTTTTTCATGCTTGCTTCCTGGTGGTTCATTCTTAGCAGGACCATTTAGGTGAAGAGAAAATATGAATGCAGATCAAATTGGGCAAAGTTGTTCAGAGAATAGGAATTTCATAGGGATAGAGTTAAGAGTATTTTCCTTTCTTCCAGCATAGTGGTTAAAGGAGCTCAGAACTGCTGCTCTGTATTTTTGAAAGTGGAAGATAGGTGAGTTTCATGCTTCTTCCCAGTGAAATGAGGCAAAAGGTGATAGAATATAAACAACAGTTGCATTTCCTTTTGATTTGTGAGGTAACTCTTTTGTGAGTGAGCAATGCAGCCTACCGTGGTGACTTTCTTTAGTTTCTCTATGCAGTAATTTTCGATCTCAGAATGACCTATCTGGGAGGGTCTCAACCTCAAGCCATTTAGAGGAGGCCAAATATGATTAAAATAATGTATTTGGAAACTGGCCATCATTCTTTAGTGTTAAAGACCAATGGTCCTTTATGTAAATTCAAACCTTTTGGCCTTGACAAGCTGAATGAGATGTTTTAGTGTCAGGCTGGGACAGATTTTCAGAATGTGCCAACACTGTGATTATACTCATAACACAGCACATGGCACTTCTGAAAATGAACCTTGAACCTTCTGCTTTCACCTGCCACCTTGATGGAAAAGACTGTCAATGAATAGCTCGAAATGGAGTGGAGTAACATTCCATAAATTTCTATGTACTCTATGTATGTAATTAGAGGTGCACGGAGGAAGTGCCCGATGCGTGTTCAGTGAGTATGCGGCTGTACTTTGCCTTCTGCTGTCACAGTTATACGGGGCTCTATTATCATTTCTCCAATAGTATCCCAACAAATGGTATAATCCATAGCCAGTCTTTTAAGAAATATATAACATTAACTTCAGTTACATGTCTTGCTATCTGAAATGTGCAGGAAGCACTGTGCCTTGGCCTTAAACCTGAGATGCTTACAGCAGAAGGAAAAAGAAAGGAAAAAATATATATATTTTCTTAAGAGAAAATGCTGCAGAGATTTGTGGAAAAACAGTATCAATCATAACTCCACAATTGGCTTTAGCAGCTAGCCTTGCCATGCACTTTAGTTCTGTGGTGCCCTATTTTGGGCTGAAGTAACTTCTGATACAAAATGTTAGATAGTGCTGTGCTCAATTTAGGATTGAGCTAAACGTGCTCTAAACTAAGTAAAACTCATGTGAGAGGCAAGTCAGAAACACAGTACGTTAGGCATTTCCATCTGTGACTGTGATTATCGAGAAGTTACCTCTGCACAGTGAAGTGTCCTACATAGAGCAGAATGGGAAATGGGCTGGGAAGGAATGAAACTAAAAACAAAGAAGATGAGCAGTGGAAGAGCAGTGTCCTGCAGGTGAGGAGCAGAAGGTCACACATCTGGGAAGCTGCTCGTCATTACCTCTGAGCACTTCCCTCTGTACAAGAGGGAAGCTGGCGGGCAGGGCCAGAGTGTCCTAAGGAAAAGAAAGAATTTGATCAAGTGGCGAAATTCATCCTGGCGGTGGCATCTGCCCTTCCCCTGCCGCTGCCTTCGGCAGTTAGTGACCAAATGTGAAGACGGTCGTGTTGTTAGTGTGGACGGGATAGGGTTTAATGGGTTTGATGGACATTGGGTAACATCCTGTAAGCAAGTTTGTTCTGGAAAACAAACCGGCTCTTGGAGACGGGAGGCACGAGTTGGGAGGCTTTGCCGTGGAGCCCAGCGCCCATGGGGGATCAGAGGGCTCTGCAGTGACTGTGTGTTTGGATGAGGAGATCAAAGGGGTGAGGAAACGCCAAATACCAGTGTGTGCCCTCTAGGCTCGAGAGCGTGTCTCTTTTGGGGCAATTTCAATATTAGAACACCAGACAGATAAAGGAGATCCCTCAGTCTAAAACTGACAATCTCAAATGAATAAATTCACCTTGGCAGCAGCGTGCAAGGATATTTGGCTGTAATAAGAAAAATGCCCTAGCAATGCCCAAAGGTATGAGTGATGTTGCTATGTTTAGCATTGATAAGGCTTTCATTGTGGGCAAAAAATATCAAGTATGAAGTAAGTTTAGTATTTGATGTGCTGGGAACAAAATGAAGGGCATGCACATTACAACCTGTCGTAAAATGGAATATGTAGTAAATTGCAGGAAAAAAAAACTACAGAAGTATGAGAAATCCTATTCTTAACTTCCCCATCTCATTCACATTTTCTCCTTGCACGAGGAAACCTGAGCCTTGCTGTCGTGTCTTTCAGCTATAAAGTCATGCTTTTAAGAACACAAATATGTAGTGTGAAATTTTTGTAGTGAATTTTTGTTGCTTGTCAAACTCTTCCCTAGTGTAGTAACATTAGCAATATTAGCTGCTTATCTCAGCCTCCTGATGTGCTTTCATCAATTCGGGCAGCAAGGGACCAGTTCACAACCCTGTGCATTGAGTGAGAATAGCAGCGTTCAGAGATGCCCGCTCTAGCCACACACCGTGCCACAAACAGGAGCCAGGCTGAACACTGCGATGCAGGAAAGTGTGTGGTGTTTTCCAGCTTAAGCACTTCATTCAGAAATATGATGATGAATTTCTCATAAATACCATAATTCAAAGGGTGAAAAAGTCTGGTGGAGAGGTCTCACTTTCTGTGTCTGTAGTAAGCATCGATTGAAGCTCAAATGGCACTTGGGTACTGGAATCAAAGTGTGTAAGTAAATAATCCCCAACAAGATAATCTGAACAAACATGGTCTTCAAACATTGTGCTATGAAGTGGAACATAGACAAAGATGCTAATTGGAGACTTTATGTTCCCCGGGAGTTGAAAAGGAGGTTGTGCATGAAAAGAAAATGAGCTTACAGAACTGAAGAATAAGACATAAGGTCTTATTCATCACAGGATAGCAGCCGGATTCAGGCACAAGGGTATGGTTCTTTCAGTTTCTTGTCTAAATACAGTATGTTAGCTAGCCATGGCCAACACCTGAAAATGAGCCAGAGCTAGGGACAGAAACTCACTGGAAGAAACCTTCAAATGTATCCTCAAATGTACTTAGCTTCAAGAAATAAGTTTCTCCACTGGCTTTTTGGCAACTTGCAGCAAGGTTTCTTGTTTTTAAGCATTCTTTCCTTTCTCCTGTTGCTAAGTGAGAATCTCGTGTAAACAAAGGAAATTGAGTGTGGCAAAAGGATGAAAATGGCTATATGCAAAGAGATGTCAAATGTACAGAGTAAGCAAACTAGGAAAAAAAAACACAGTTCTTAACCTAATCTTTTCAGTTACAGCAATCCTGGGCAGTACTTGTGATACTCAGAGGAAGTCAGTGTATCATGGGTTAAGGCTATTTGGAATTAATTCTTTCAATTGAAAAAATAGTTCCTGTAACCTCAGTTATATGCCTATTTTTCTCTCTCTTTCTGAAAGAGCAGTTTTGATGATAACTGTTAAGTATGAAGTATCCAGCACACTTTGTGGATCCGCAGGGTAATATTACAGTTACTTAGGAGACTAAAGCTTCCTTCAGCATCATACTGCACAGTCAAGGTATAGGGATGACAAACTGACAGCAAGTAGGCTTTAGGGCAGCCAAATCCCCCTTCTAAATACCTTTGTCTCTCCCCTGCAGTTAGAGGGAGACCATATTCCTAACCCAGGTGCCCCAGCTGAATGTCTAACCTGATGAATTCAGGTTACAGCACTGGAAGAGCTAGTTTTAAAAGCAGGTTAGGACCTGAAGCTACCCTAATGTTAGAATTTGCACATGGTCTCGGGCCTGCATTTGAAATATATGGTGTGAGGACCCTCTCTTTCTCTCAGAAAGTCCCAGTATGATAGTATGCACTTGGGATGGGATAGCTTCCCTTGTCATCTTCCTTTCATATACGCAGAACTGTACACACAACATGAGGGGTATTAACAACTGGAGTATATGTAATGGGAATGAGAAAAGAAATGCTTTAGAAGTCCTAAGTCTATTTGCTATACAGAAAATATGTGTATCTAGTAAATGAATACATAGGTTTTGATTTAAAGAAATACCAGTGGAGCCAGTAAAAAAACCAGCTGCTGCGTGGTTTATGCCACAGGTCTCCAGCTGTGATCCACAAGCAGCTAGCTAGCTGTATATGCTAGCTGGTCTGACTTGCAGGTGCAGGCAGCTTATGTGGATTGAATACTACCCCAGATTCTTCCTCCTTGTAATACAAGGGGGTGTGAAGCACTCGGAACAGGAGGGCAGGTGGTCTGCATAATCATGGAGCAGCCAAGGCCCAAGAGACAATCTGTTACGATATCCTTCCTATGAAAAATGCTGAGGATTCCTACAATAACAGCAAAATCTAGTCCGATAATAGGGAGCGAGCGCAGAACGCCATGGAATTTAGCACCAACAAATATGTTCCCTTTGAAACGGCAAATTAGATGTGCAGCAGGATCTTGGTCACACTTCAAAGAATAATATGCAGAGCTGAAGATCCATCTGTTTGCTCTTGCTATCACCACTGAGGCTCCTGTATGTTAAACAGTCTTTTGACTACTTCAAAGCATGTTTGAAGTCTTTGCTGTGCCTATCCTCTGCACAAAAAGCAAACGTGCCCTAACAATATGAGTAGCTGATATTTTTGTTAATTTTGCTGGTAAATGAAAGCAATTTGTTCCTGCTATGTATCATTTTTGGATTTTTTTTTCTTTATTTTTTTCTTTCATAGCTACGATAGCGAGGGCCGCCTAACAAACGTTACGTTCCCAACTGGAGTGGTCACGAACCTTCATGGGGAAATGGAAAGGGCCATTACAGTGGACATTGAGTCATCCAGCAGAGAGGAAGATGTCAGCATCACTTCCAATTTATCATCAATCGATTCTTTCTATACCATGGTTCAAGGTACCGTAAACAAAAGATTCCTCAGCAGATACTAAAACTGAGAACTGCTTTCTTACAATATAACAAGCTGCAGTCAGATCCCTCAGAGAGCCCCTTTAGAGGCGTAGAGTTTCTGGAGAGGAGAAATACATATATATATTTTTAGGCGTACATGAGACAAATCAGGGAAAGAAGGAGATGCAATGAAAATACAATTAACTATGTTTTCTACCCAAAAAGCTTTTGTAAGTTGCTATTGGAGTGACTCAGAATACCTGCTTCACATAAAAAAGGAATTTGAAAAAAAAAAACAGAGAGGGATTGTGAGAGAAAGAGGTGTAGAAATGGTGAGAAGTGAGCACTGAGCTTTAAAACAGCATGTTAAGCCCCAGCAACCATACCCTAGCGATAGTCAATAGTCACAGCATGTTTAGGATTAGGCTAGAAATGCCCAGTGCAGCAACAAAGAATGTATTTTATGTCCATCCAAAGATTTATATACCAAGGGTGGGATTTTCTTAAGTGTTTAAGTGACTTTGAAACCGGGTCCCTAAGGCATTTGTGCTCTCGTGTAATATAGATATTCTTATCAATCTCACCCTGGGTGTTTACCCATCAAGTCAAGTCAGGATGTTACATGCATATATAGCCTAAGAAATGCAGGAAAGAGAGAGGGAATTTTAACCTTTTAGGTAATGTGTATTTTATGCATTCCTTTTTTGTGGTTTTTTTTTGCATTTTCAGATCAGTTGAGAAACAGCTACCAGATGGGCTATGACGGCTCCCTCCGGATCCTGTACGCCAGCGGCCTGGATTCCCACTACCAGACGGAGCCGCACGTGCTGGCGGGCACCGCCAACCCCACGGTAGCCAAGCGCAACATGACCCTGCCCGGCGAGAACGGGCAGAACGTGGTGGAGTGGAGGTTCCGCAAGGAGCAAGCCCAGGGGAAGGTCAACGTGTTCGGCCGCAAGCTCAGGGTAAGTGCCCGAGCCGTGGGGCGAGCTGTGGGACTCCCGGCAAGGGGGAGGACGTGCGAATGCGTTACTGTAGCTATTGGCATTCGGCCGCCACAGAGGATTTACTGTACAGCTGGAAGCATTATTTCAGTTATTGGCTGCTTTACCTTATCTATTGCTCTTTTCTGTGGGCTCTAAACTGTTGTTTTTAGCCTGGAATGCGTTGTAATGAACCAGTATAAAGAGACTGTTTTTCTGCTTTCTGTCACTTTTTTGTTTGAATAGTGAATTCACGCATTTGAAGGTAGCGTGGTAGGTAGTTTAGAAGCTTTTTAAAATTGTTCTACCACAAATTAGCACAATCTTAGGGTTTTCTTTTTATTTTGAATAAACGTTGTAGCAATACTTATTTCTAGTAGAAGGCGTTGAACTTTGTGTGAGTTTGTATATGCTTACAGCATATTCCTCTAACATATGTCTTTACCATTTTGTTAGCATTTCTTATTCCTATATAGTGGGCGAAATGCAAGTAGCAAGCAAACTATGATTTATGACAGCCATTTGGTAAAGACAACAGAGATTAAGCATTTAGAATTGGGTTGCCAGGAGACCATTTCAAGACCACAGCAGGGGTCTGACTTGCTATTAGAACTGAACCCAGTTCTTTAAAATAAGGTCTAGGTGGTATATCACATAAAGGTAAATAATTTCACGTGGCACCTCTTGACTCCTAAGAGGTAATGTGCCATTTTTACTCTTTCTCTGGGACAAGAAGGGAAGAAAGGCTGTCATGCATCTTATATAACTCTCTATCACTTGTTCTGCAAGAACTGTTTTTTTTTCCCAAGAAGAAAGAATCATGATGTGCAATGGCTGCTGCCTAACAGCAAACTTTTTATGGAGCTTTGGCAACATTTTCACATGGATAAGGTCTAGATAGAGAAGCTATGCTTACACGTTTGTCTTTGTGGTTCTAGTTCATAGCCATTTCATCACTTAGCAAAGTGGGGTAATATATCTGCCAGTTTGTACACGAAGGAAGCTCAAGAAAAAGCAAAACAACTATACCAATGATATGTTGATTTTGGCACTAAAACAAATCTCTGTGAGTCAAGTTCTCATAACTGAAGCAAAATTTTGACATTCAAGTACAGAGGAGGTAGAAGAAGCATCATGCACATCTCTAATTTGAAAGAGTTAAGAAGAAAGAAGGAAAAGCATAGAAATTTAACAACAGGGAAAACAGTGAAAGATTATAGATTAAGATAAAATAGTAGTATAAGAGTGAATATATATATATATATATATGAGAGAAGTAGGGCAGGAGGAGAATACTGGCTAGTAAGAAAAAAGTGCTTCAAAAAGAAAAGAAACTTGGCACCAAAGGAAAAAGTGGAAGGGTTTTATTCGAACTGGGTTATGTAGGAACACATTACAAAAATGTTGCTTATGAAGGAAAGTAGTGAGAAGAACACAACTGAAAAAAGAATAAATTATTCTTGCTCATCATTCCATCAACAGACATGCCAATAGCATTTTGCTGTAAAGATGACAAACTTAGACAAAATCAGTGACAAAATATATTGCCAGTAAATGTACATATATGAGAGACAAAGTTACTGCATTATATGCATTGCATGTGACACCACAAAATGCATTCAGTGGTGATTTCTTGGATTTTTATCATACATTAGTTCTATCCACTCCTAGCTGTGTCTGTAAAGAATCTCGCCAGGGCACAGCAGTGTGGGTCTGCGATTCCTGTGGCAGCGCCACAGCATGGTTTCATGCTGCTCAGCGAGCTGCTGTGAGGAAAAAAAACGAGTTAACGCAGAGCAAGACAGATGGACACATTAATTACTAAAATGTAGCAAGATGGTATTTAGGGACTGTCATGGGCTTGTCTCGTAAAGTGTTTATTCACTGAAAGTTTCCTGAATTACTGTTTTTATCATAGTAAAGCCCAGAGTTAACCAATAAATTTGGAGTATGATTGTCTCAAACCCAGTAAAGACCCATTTAAGTTTTGCTGTGGCAGCATTTTGGCAGAGGAGCCCTGTTGTTAAGCAGAACACTTCAATTGCCAGCAGTGCTGTAGCTGGCGTGTGACACCCCGGTCCCATACTGGTGTCCGGTGAATCCCCAACACTTTTTTCCTTTTTTCTTTTTTTTTTATTTTTGTAACTTCAACTGTCACTTATATTATGAGATTATGTACGCACAGCCCATCTCAGCAAAAGCTCAGGCATCTGATGCTGGATGCTGGATGCTGGATGCTCCACCAGCAGATCTTGGGAGCGTTCATCTGGCTGTAGAAAGCAGCAGCTGGCTTCCTACGCTCTCTTCTTTGCCCAGGGCGGTGAGAAGGCAAGGGACGTTGTTACCCTGTTCAGCGGATAAGACAGCGAGGGAGAGGAGCCAGGGAGTTTGCAGCAGTTTCCAACAGGAGAATGTGCTTGGACAGGGAATGAACCACACGGGTGTGGACGTCTGCCTGGACCGTGAAGCCACCCTTCTCTCCTTGCCCTGATTCAGAAGATCAGGTTCTGAACCCATGAGGCAGGCAGGAAAATTAATAAAAAGCATAATTAGATATAAGATAAGGGACGGGAGAAAGGGAGGAAAGAGTTCAGAGAAACAAGACAAGGGAGATGGAGATGAGTTTAGGCATGTGTAGGAGAGGCTGAGTCGAAGCCTGAGATAAAGATGACTGAATACAGAAGAGGGAATTTAGGCAAATGATCCAATTGTAAATGTTGTAAAAGTTTAGGAAAAAGAAAAAAATGAAAATGTACAAAGTCCTCAAAGCAGAAGAAAGGGAAGAGAATGGGAATGATTTACTTTTAAGTTTAAACTACTATTAGAATCAGCCTCGTAGCATTAAATTTTCAAAGTATATTTAAAAAACATTTGATGGCACACTGAATATGCAAAATAATTATTCTGCATCTGCTAGACTGTGTTCCTCACTTAAATATTTTCATGAAAGCATGATTTTTGTTCTGAATTGGATAATACAGCTTGTTTTTATACTAGTGATCGCATTTAAAAAAGAGCAAGTCAAGAAAAAAGAGATATTTAAGAAATATATTAAAATATAGATTAGTAATAAAACATGCTATATATTTGATACATGTATTTGTGGGTACATCTAAACACAAAGCATCTGGAGTTTTTTTTCAGGTTTCCCTATGACCCATCACTAACACTTTAATACCCTTTATGTCAATAATGTAGAATATAATTTGTATTGATCTTTTAGAAGCTCATTGGCCTCAGGGTAAAAGCAGTAAAGTCCATGGTACGCAGCTTTTGAACATGTAGCCCTGAAAAATGTTTAAAATCCTTCTCTCATCTTTCTGATCAGCGTTATTTGTTTTTTTTCTAACTGCTATTTGGCCATCTCTCTTCACCTGTTTGTAATGTACACATCTCTTCTATCGCTTGCAAGTACTTAGAAAAGAATTTTGTTTTAAACCCCTAATAAACACAGCTAAGTGTCCGTTTGTCCTTAGCTTCGCATATGTTAGCAAGATACAGCATTGAAAAAAAAGCTCAGTTATCCATGTTTCACCCTTATCTGGAATAAGTGAACACAGCAGCGGCAGGAGACTTTTGCAGTTGAGCAGAGAATATAGAGAGGCTTCTGTATTAACCAGTTGAGTATGGGAGGGATAGAGAATTGCTGGATACCAGTGTGCAAAAAGTAAACCAGACAGGTTGTTCAGAAGCATTTTTAACTGTTTTCAGAAGGTCAGTAGTCGTCCAGTTGCTAATTGCTTTAATTGGCCAGGGAGCTAGGAGAAAGACATAATCATGACTAAAGATTTCAGTATCTAAAATACATTACTGCGGTGGATCTAATCCAGAATTAAATTTTCATCTGATCCAGAAGGGGAAAGCTTTCCTCTAGAAACTGTTTAATCTGAATTGGAGGATTAAACACGCTTTTGAAAATCTTAACTTTGTATTTACTGTTTTAAAAAACACTTGCTGTGGAGGATAGGGATGCATTTCTTCCTTAGGGTGATTGTTTTGAATTGGGTGAGTGTTTCCTGGGAATATGCTTCAACAATAATTTGCTGTATATATGTATGTATTTCATACTGCCTGCAAATGAAGCAGCTAGTCCTCTGAAGTAGCACCATGTATTTAGTATTAGCCTGGAGAAGAGAAGGCTGAGAGGAGATCTAATCAGTGTCTGTAAGTACCTCAAGGGAGGCAGTGAGGAGGATGGGGCTGGCCTCTTTTCAGTGGTGGCCACCAACAGAACAAGGGGAAACGGCCACAAACTGAAGCACCAAAAGTTCCACAGGAACTTAAGGAAAAATTTCTTGACAGTGAGGGTGACAGA
>JAUBNY010001095.1:212876-233276 GCA_032275445.1 Crypturellus soui | reverse complement strand
CTGCGTGTGCAGGGGGGTTGGACTAGATGACCTCTAGAGGTCCCTTCCAACCTGAGGCATTCTGTGATTCTATGATTTTGTCAATAGCAGGCTAAGCATCAAGAAAGGACACAAATTACAACAAATTCTGGGCCATCTCTTCACGGAATGAAAACTTTTAAAGTAGCTGCTAATGTAGTGCCTCACATTTATATCAAGAAGTTGCTAAATTAATTTACACACACAGTCAATGAATCACTGTAAATGCTATTTAAAGAATCGCTGGCACTTGGTGGAAATAATAGGCGGCTAGTGTTTAAATCGCATGATTTATTGTGTCATTTGTTTGTTTTCAAAGGTTAATGGCAGAAACCTCCTTTCAGTTGACTTCGATCGAACCACAAAGACGGAGAAGATCTACGATGACCACCGTAAATTCCTGCTGCGAATCGCCTATGACACATCAGGGCACCCGACGCTGTGGCTGCCCAGCAGCAAGCTGATGGCTGTCAACGTCACCTACTCCTCCAGTGGGCACATCGGCAGCATTCAGCGAGGGACCACGAGCGAGAAAATAGAGTACGACGGGCAGGGCAGGATAGTGTCCCGAGTGTTCGCTGATGGGAAAACGTGGAGCTACACGTATTTGGAAAAGGTAAAGAGCAGTCTGATTTTTTAAAATACTCAGGCTGCATTAAAACTTATGTGGCATCTGACTGCTGAGTACACGAGAGACAGTACAAGAACCTTTCATTTATCTTAAGTAACAATATGATTCATATGAGAATGTGTTATACAAAAGGTATAACCAAGCCTTAGCTAATTTCTAGGCATTGATGTCTTCCTAAATTATTTAGGCCACAAGCTAGAAGCATCCTTTTTTATCTTTCATCTTAACGCTTAAAGCAAGGTAGAGGAGTTATCTCTGCAATGCAATTCAGTTGAAAATTATTTGTTTGTAGGCATAATTTTGTACTTTGATACATTTTTTTTCTTTTTTGGCTACAAAAAAAAAGTTCTTTTTTCTAAATACTTACAGCTGTCAATTTATACTTGCTATGTGTTAGAGCATACAGTTAAATGGTAGGCAAAAGATCTGAAGATTTTACGTATAATGACAGCAGAATGATAGCTGTCCATTCTGAAATATCTGTGAAAATCTCCCTTGTGAGATCTCATGCCTACTATGACAAAACAGAATTCATTTCTTTCTGGGGCTTAAATGTATTTCTATTGAATTTGTTGTTCAGGAAGTATTACTTGTTAGTCATTTCTGACATAATTTAATCAAGAGCTATGATTCATAGTAGCCACATCAGAAAAAAATGCCAGAATGGTTCCGAGTAGCTCGTTTTGATGTAAATAATCAAATAATTGTTTTGCCCTTGTCTTAAGCACTTACAGAACAAGAATGCAGTATTGAGGGATCTCAGGCTATTCAAATTGTTCAAAATTATCTCTAATTGTAGGGGAGAAATTGTTTCTCCCATATGTTGTTCTCCTTGTGAGTTAATGGCTCTAAGACAGTTTTGCTTCTTCCCACATTAAACATGACTTATCTGAATCCATTGACAATCTGCTGTTTAGCTGCGAGTGCTTGATAAAAGAGTGATACAGTCATAACAAGTAGCAAATTATGAATGTGGAACCACTAATTACAGAACCCCTTACAATTAAGCATCCAAGTAAATTAGGCAGGGAGATGTTAACAACATGCAAGGTCAAGGATAACTCAATTAAAGAGGAGATAATTTTCTCAAGTGGGAATGTCACATTTTTGTCAAGAAATAGTGTCAGTAGATGCGTGCGTGCCGGGGGTGGGGGGTGACACTCCACCATTTGTCACATGGTAAAACCTGTTCTTAATTTTCAGTCGATGGTTCTCCTGCTTCATAGCCAACGGCAGTATATCTTTGAATACGATCTGCTGGATCGGCTCTCAGCTGTCACCATGCCTAGCGTGGCTCGTCACACCATGCAGACTATCCGCTCCATTGGCTACTACCGGAACATCTACAACCCCCCTGAAAGCAATGCCTCCGTTATAATGGACTACAATGAAGAAGGGCAGCTCCTTCAAACCGCCTTCCTGGGCACGAGCCGAAGAGTATTATTCAAGTACAGGCGGCAGACCAAGCTCTCGGAGATTCTGTACGATAGCACAAGAGTTAGCTTTACTTACGATGAGACAGCAGGCGTCCTGAAAACAGTCAACCTCCAAAGTGATGGCTTTATCTGCACCATTAGATACAGGCAGATCGGCCCACTGATCGACAGGCAGATATTCCGCTTCAGCGAGGACGGGATGGTCAATGCCCGCTTCGACTACAGCTACGACAACAGCTTCCGAGTGACTAGCATGCAGGGCGTCATCAATGAAACCCCCTTGCCCATTGATCTGTACCAGTTCGATGATATCTCTGGGAAGGTGGAACAGTTTGGAAAATTCGGAGTCATATATTACGATATTAACCAGATCATTTCTACGGCCGTAATGACTTACACAAAACACTTTGATGCACATGGCCGCATCAAGGAAATTCAGTATGAAATATTTAGGTCATTAATGTATTGGATTACAATTCAGTATGATAACATGGGACGAGTGACAAAAAGAGAAATTAAGATTGGGCCATTTGCCAACACCACAAAATACGCTTATGAATATGATGTGGATGGGCAGCTCCAGACAGTCTATCTAAATGAAAAAATAATGTGGCGATACAACTATGACCTGAATGGCAACCTCCATTTACTTAACCCCAGTAACAGTGCCCGTTTGACGCCGCTTCGCTACGACCTGAGAGACAGAATAACTCGACTGGGTGATGTTCAGTATCGATTAGATGAAGATGGATTCCTGCGTCAGAGGGGTACTGAGATCTTTGAGTACAGCTCCAAGGGCCTCCTTACTAGAGTGTACAGCAAAGGCAGCGGGTGGACAGTCATTTACCGTTACGATGGACTCGGGCGGCGAGTTTCCACTAAAACCAGCCTTGGACAGCATCTCCAGTTCTTTTATGCAGACCTTACTTATCCAACCAGGATAACTCACGTATACAACCACTCAAGTTCCGAAATCACATCCCTCTATTACGACCTGCAAGGACATCTTTTTGCCATGGAAATTAGCAGTGGCGATGAGTTTTACATTGCCTCAGACAATACGGGGACACCACTGGCTGTTTTTAGTAGCAACGGTCTGATGCTTAAGCAAATTCAATACACTGCTTATGGAGAGATCTACTTTGACTCTAACCTTGACTTTCAGCTGGTAATAGGCTTCCATGGAGGCTTGTACGACCCCCTGACCAAGCTAGTCCACTTCGGAGAGAGAGATTATGACATAATGGCAGGCCGATGGACAACACCTGATATTGAGATCTGGAAAAGAATTGGGAAAGATCCAGCTCCTTTTAATTTGTACATGTTCAGAAACAACAACCCGGCCAGTAAGATACATGATGTGAAGGATTATATCACAGGTAAATGAACTCAAATGTCCAGTCTGCCTCCCACTTGCTCATAAATCTGTCTTTCTGTAGTCTCAAAATCTGGAATCTAATCATGTGGGATAAGGATACCGTCTCGGGAAGGTTAGAGGAGAAACTCTCAGGCAAAATAACTCTTCAGGAAAGAACTTGGCATTTTGGAGCAGAGCAACAAAATTGATCTGGGCAGAAGATAATTTGAGGATGCTGGAAACTACAGATTTCCAGTTTAGATTGGAATTCACAGTTTTGGAGAGTTATCTTAATATATCATATTTGGGAAAATTCCTTATGAGGAAGCATTAGGCACCTTCCATTGAGATTAACTAGAGTAAAAGTGCTGATCAGAAATGGTCAAATGGTGAATGGGAGATCTTGATAATCAAAGGTATATCAAAATTGCATGTAGCTTTAGACATTGACTTAGGTAGCCACAAGAAGTTGGTCGGTATTTGCCAAGTAAATTCCTGCAAGGCTGCTAAGGTAAACTGGCTGAGAGTACAAAGCTAGGAGCAGGGAATGGGGAACAGAATGCAGGAAAATGACTAAGAACTTCTTTTGGCAATAGAACACTGCCAAGATGCCAGCTTGTATACAACTGAGTTATTATTAGGGAACCTATATGCTTTTGTTGGTCTAGATTGAGTAATGTACACTGATTAGTATAATACACAATTATCTAAATTAAAAAAAAATAACTGCACATCAGCAGACGTTCCTGAAAAATGCATGGCTGAATCAACTTGAATTCCCGCAACTGAATAGGTGCAAATAATCTGAACTATTTTACATAGACAGTGCCAGACTACAGGAGGGGCTGAGCTCCACTTAGAAATGAGTTGTGAGACTGTCCCTCAGAGAAGCATATTGGGAACCAAGTGAATTTGCACTTGCATTTAACACACAGCACCTTTTCACAGGGTTGCTAACAGGCTTCCTGAAAGTAAGGTTGACAGCAGACCCTTGAATATGCCCTCTCTTAGCAGCATGTGTTATAGGGGGTGCAGCTGCAATCAGAATCTTTGTGACTGTGAAGATGATGTAGTCAGTTTAAAAATTACCCTTAAAATACAGTTTTAGTTCTTCAATCAACATCTTTAGTATACAGAATATGTAGACTCAGACTGTATATAAGCTTAGCACTGCAGTGACTAATTTAGCTGGAGGGCAGTTTTAGATCCAGAGTTTAATGAGGCTTATCATTTATCTGGAAAGGTTAGAAAATATTTTTAAATTAATATTTTTATTCTTTTAAGATTTGGAAAAAATCTATTCCTTCTTCCAAATATTTGTGTCTTCTAAAATGGAAATTACTGGACTTACTTAATAAACGTACTCTGCTAGCTTCTGCTAAGCTAACTTAACTTCTGCTAAGTATGTGACAAATAGCCCAGAAAGACAGAAGTTAGTAAGGAAGAGCACTTGTACTGGTCCAACAGTTTTTAGTTAGCTAGCATTCTTCAGTCCAGCTTCATCGTGAAGAGGGGGAGCTTTCTCTTGAATCACTCTTGAATCACTAAAAACTATCTGCCAAATCCTGTGAAAGGTAATGGAGTGTATAGGTATTATTTCAGGTGTAGTTTGAAGGCATTTAATAACACAAATGTAAGAAGGACAGGATACAGTACTCTGCTGTACTTGTTCACTTCGTTTTAAGGTATTGATGATGATGTGTGGACAAAGAGTTCAGCCTGACCATGAAATACAAATTTGATTAGGCTTCTTAGAAAGAAATCTCATTGTAATTGTGCTCCTATATTTGTTCTAGAAGCCACTGAGGCCTCTAAAATTGCTGAGACCCACGGTCCCTTTCAGAAAGCTGTAATGCAGCTCTTCAGTAGTGGAGTATCTTAGACTCTGCTCCCTACATCAGCGGGCTGTCCTGGCAGTCGCACAAACCTAAAGCCATACACACCGAAAGAAGACTTGAATGACTTTGATGATATAGAAGAAAATCAATTATGCCAAAAGTTATGGCATGAAAAAATGGTAACAGTTAGCTGCAGAATAAGGAACAAATCTAATATTTTTCTTCTTGTTGTATAATTTTCTTTCAGATGTTAATAGCTGGTTGGTGACATTTGGCTTCCACCTGCACAACGCCATTCCTGGTTTTCCTGTTCCCAAATTTGATTTAACAGAACCTTCTTATGAACTTGTGAAGAGCCAGCAATGGGAGGATATACCAGTAAGAAACAAAACCAAATACACAACCCAAACACAATATTCCGCTATACTCAGAACTTACTAGGCAAGATAGTTCTGAGTGTTACTTGCTAACTTTCATCTGAACAGTGCTTTCCATACCTCCAAATTTTATCTGTTTTCAAAAGAATTCAGGAAATTACAGATGGTGCTTTCCTTATGAATTTACTAAGTTAGGTGTAATTTTAAATAAACTTTTTGTTTGCTTTCAGCATTAGTAAAAAAAACTGGCAGAAACTACAGAGATTGGATTTATACTAACTTCTGCCTGAAGGTAGAAAGTGAATATTGTAATAAAAAATAGACTGTGAAAAAAAAAAAAAAAACAGAAGAACAGGTGATATAAATTATGCATACCAGGCACCACCACAGTTTTACTCTCTTTAATATTAACCATGTTTTATATGTAAAGATAAAATATTGAAAATGAAATTACCTGAGGTAAAACCCATTATGTTACATAAAACCAGAACTCCAGGTGCTTATGAAGTTCTTCCTTATGGAAAAAAAAAATAATAAAGTGAAAGCTAGAAATCCTGCTACAGTTTTTAATGATAGAAGAAATAAATGTGAAGTTTAAGATCCAAATCTACTATTTAAGAGTATGATGTTTACAAATCCAGGTTATTCAGAGGTCAAAAGTCTATGCCCTCTAAAATCCCGGAAATCTCAGAAAGGAAGTATTGAGACAGTTAAATGGGTAATCCAATCGTGAATCAAAAACATATCTTTTTCCAAAAGAAAGAGGATATGATCTTGACCCTTACAACTTAATTTAGGCAAAAATCATTAAAAGAGTAGAACAGAGGGAACATACAGAGAGGAGCTGTATTCTGAAGAACTATCAGAGGCTGTTTATTTAGACCTCAAAAGGCTAGAGAAAACAATTATTCAATAAAGCAGCACAAAGTAGCATGCCAGCAAGAGAACCAGTGGTGTCAAAGAGATGAGAACAGACAGGTTGTTGTCAAAAAACTTCCTTCAAGTGAAGAGCTCAACAACAGTAGGAATGCCAGGGTATGAGACAGAGAGAGAAAGAGAGAGAGAGAAGGGGAGGAACAAATATATTAAAAATTCCCAGGTAGGAAGAAACTGCAGGTATGATACTCATTGCTGAACAAACAATTACAACCAGCAGCCAGGAGTAAACACACAAACCACGTAGTATTTTGAAAGATTCTGGCAAAAGTGAGCTTTGCAGAGCGCTCTGGTTTTGCTTCAGAGCTCCGAGGATGTGTGTTAAAAATAAATAAGCTCTGTCATTACAAAGGTGCTGTAATATCTTGCTGCTCTTGCTGGGGAGTGTGCTGTCTAGAGTGTGTTTTGTGCTCTGCAGCCTTCATGTAGGTGTGAGAGCAGTGGAAATCCATGCTTATTAGCAAGTATGGAGAGACAAGAATCCCCCCTTTGAGAAGAGGTGAGAGCCAGTGTGCAATTCCCGCAGGAGCCGTCCTCTGCGATTAGCAGCAAGGCTGGTTTAGGACTGTAGCAGGTGGTTAATGATTCCTGCTTGGTCTCCTACCCAGAAATTTGGGAAGACGGAGCAGACTGCAGCCTCATTTGTCAGCCATGTATCAAATGGGTTAAACAATATTTTACTGAAAGGGGAGCAAGTCAACTGGAAGATAAACTCGATAATCTATAATAACTAACTGCTTTTCAAAAATGCAGTCAAAGCTGTTTAAAAATCTTCCTCCCTGTTTGCAGCTGAGACAACTGCTGGGGCAGCTGCCTGCTCCCCAGCTCTGTCAACGGCAGCTCCTTCACCGCTCGTAGCTGCTGAGGCTGAGGTTTGGCAGATGGACGTGCCTCTTCTGCACAGTCTCACCCGGGCTCTGCTGACCCCACCGCGAGCGGCTCGCTGCGGCTGCTCTCGTGGGCGCCATGGGCGCCTCCACGTCGCCTCCTCTGGCTCTCCCCTGTCCGTACAGGACGCCCGGAGCGCACACTTAGCTCTACATACTCAGGAGATGTTGCTACAATTCTCCTACCTTAGGTTTTTCAGTTAGGAACTTCTGCACCTCACCAAGCACTCAGGCAGAGTTGATTTCCACAGACTTGTACACGACATTCCTCCTCCTTACAACAGTTCTCCAGAGAAAAGCTGCTGGTCTCGCTTAGAGCTCAGCCACCACAGTGATATCTGGATGGTCTCACCAGAGCAAGTGAAATGAAAGGTCACCTGACTGAATTGGCTCTAGTTTTTCCACAGATCCCTTTTTATCAATTTCTGCAATTATTTGCAAGAAAGGGCATCATTCCCCAATATTCCACCTTTCTGCCCTGTACTCTTTGCTTCTTTCTCTTTTACTGTAAAGACTATCATCATGGTTCGATTTCTCCCCTTCCTTTACTGCCTTTACGTAGAGGCTCCCTGCAGTTCAGTCTCTGCCTGCAGCTACCCAAGAGACATAGACTTATTCTTATTCTGAAGTGGAGCTTCATGACCTGCAAAACACTCAGTTTAGATGGAACCATGATAGACAGTTACTGCTCCTGTGAACCACAGCCATCACTGCAACACTGCTGTAAACCTACATGCAAATATAAGTCAATGTAATAAGTCAAAGTAATAAGTCAGAGTAATGCTCTTACCCTTCCACATCCAACAGACCTGCAGGAAGGGACTGGATAAGATCTGTACGGGATGAAAACAGTATAACCAACAGTATAACCAACCCCTATTACTGTCTCTAATTTGGAAAATAAAAAAAGAATCAGGGTTTTCCAGTGATGATGAGGGTATTACAACAGCCAGTATAGAGCACTGAAGCCAAGTTCACTGTTATTCGAATCTCTGCTTTCCTAAGATGATATGATAACTCCATCTGAAAAGCCGGAATCGCAATCAGACAGGTTCCAAGGATGAAACAGTACTGCATTATGATAGTTCTTTCCCATATTAAGTAATAGTATCACAAGGACATGGTCTGTGCAGCCCCCGAAATAGCCTCAGTTACATTTTTTTGTGCATATGCAGGTTCTCAGGGAAACAGAAAAAAAAAAGACTGAACATTACCAACCCTATAGTCTTGTAATGCAGCAGAACAAGCAGTATGTAGATTTAATTAACTCCTTGGCGCTGTCAGTTGTGGCATATCCTGTTGTCGGCCACGGGCAGCCTACCAAGAAAGCCTGGCTGTTTGGCATCTCGAGGGCTACAGATGGTTGGTAAAACTTCTGTCTGTTCTTGTTTACAGCCAATTTCTGGAGTGCAACAACAAGTGGCGAGACAAGCAAAGGCTTTCCTTTCCCTGGGAAAGATGGCAGAAGTGCAGGTCAGCAGACGGAGGTCCGGTGCAGAGAAGTCGTGGCTGTGGTTCGCTACGGTGAAGTCGCTCATTGGGAAAGGGGTGATGCTCGCTGTCAACCAAGGCAAAGTGCAAACGAATGTGCTCAACATCGCCAACGAGGACTGCATAAAAGTGGCAGCCGTTCTGAACAATGCCTACTACCTAGAAAACCTGCATTTCACCATTGAGGGAAAGGACACTCACTACTTCATCAAGACCACCTCCCCTGAGAGCGACCTGGGCACGCTGCGGCTCACGAGCGGGCGGAAGGCCCTCGAGAACGGCATCAACGTCACCGTGTCGCAGTCCACGACGGTGGTGAATGGCAGGACTCGTAGGTTCGCCGACGTGGAGATGCAGTACGGCGCGCTGGCGCTCCACGTGCGCTACGGCATGACGCTGGACGAGGAGAAGGCCCGCATCCTGGAGCAGGCCCGGCAGAGAGCCCTCTCCAGCGCCTGGGCCAGGGAGCAGCAGCGCGTGCGGGATGGGGAGGAGGGCGCCAGGCTGTGGACAGAAGGCGAAAAGAGGCAGCTGCTAAGTGCTGGAAAGGTACAAGGATACGATGGGTACTATGTACTCTCTGTGGAGCAATATCCAGAATTAGCAGACAGCGCTAACAACATACAATTCCTCAGACAAAGTGAGATAGGAAAGAGGTAACACCCTGGCTTAGCTCAGGCTGCCAAAGAGACCGTGTACCAAGTGTCTTCTAAAAAGGAGACCAAACTGTTTTGCTGCATTACTACTTGAGCCTCAGCTTACGTCTTTGCTCAGATTTTTTCTGTAGCACAATCCAAACAGACTCTATAATGAAAGGAGCGCCTTCCAGAAGAATGATACTGCTAATGACAAAACTTTTTTTTTTCTCAATGACCTTAAAGGTGATCTGCTTTAAAGAATATGTTTACATATGCATATCGCTGCACTCAAGTTGGACTGAGAAGTATTAAAAAAAAAGAAAAAGAAAAACGAAAAAGAAAAAAGGCCTAAAGATTTTTCAACAGGCTGTCTGTTCCTTTGAGGCACTGTATTTCATTAAGATACAGACCCGTACAGTGTTTCCAAATATTACTGAATTGTCAACCTTTGCTTACAGAAGTAGTCTCTTTCTCTCTCTCTCTCTCTCTTTCTGCATAGGATGTGATATATATCTGTTAATTTTAAAACATGGGGCAAAAATTACTGTTTATAGACAACCCAACTGCTTTAAACTGTGCTGCTTTCTAAAAGGACATTGGCACAAGTGACTTACGCTACCATGGGAATTTAATAATGGATTTTACAGTGCTAACATGGTTTGCCTTGGGGGGAGGAATGGCAGTAGAATCCTTGTTATAGATAAGCAAAGGAAACCCTGATTTTTTTGTAAATTATGTGAGACAAGTTGTTTATGGATTTTTATATGAATTACAATTTACTGTACATCAAATATTAGTCTCAGAGGAGTTAATTTATGTAAAGTGTTTAAAAAAGTTTATACTTAAAAAATAAAATGATAAAAACGTGTGCTGTGTGTGATTTTTTTAAAGAAAAAAAAAGGAATTGCACCTTTTATGTTATAGCTGTACAGTATAAAGGATTATATTGTAGAGATATAACAGTGATGACTAATGTCCAAAAGTGTTAATATTTTTGTATTAGGTTTGAAGCTGTGCATCTATCACGGCTGCTGATAGGGTGGAACGCGCCAGCATGGCTGGCGGGATCCGCGCGCAGCTCCCTCCCCTCCGGTACCGCTCCCGTCACCCAGGCCAGTGCCACTTCATCAGTCATTGTTAGGAGGCACAGTAACCAAATAAGTCTCGTTTATGATGATGGAAGACTTTAATAGGTTGGGTTTTCCTTGTCTTTTTCCAGCCCTGATGTAATAAATGGACATTTATTCGTACCAAGTGGGGTTTCTGTTGTTTTTTTAGAAGCTTTGTTTCACAACGGAGAGAATAGTGTCTCAGGTGCTTGGCAAACTGTATGTAGAAGAAGAAGAAGAAATGATGTAGTTTCATCCAGTTATGTCAGCTTTGTCTTCTGTATAGTACAACTCTCTTAGACGTTAGGACTGCAGACAGAGGAAGTGTCCCTCTGGCCTGATGCTACATAGTGGCTCTCTGGGCAGGCAGGCTGTCCGGGCGGTTCGATCCCTGGCCTCCCGCGGGCGCATCGAACCCCACCACTGCGAAGACTGACCATGGGGAGGGAGACGAAGGTCTAATCCTAGTGCCTAGTCTGCATCTCAACACCATCGCATAGATTTGGCATGCCCTGCTCCAAGACCCCCCTGTATCTGATCTGTTGCAGGACAGAACTGAAGCGTGCAGCTGGTTCCTCATAGGAAGCCTGCGATGGCATCTATGGCATCTGTTCTACTTCTTGGCTGAAACCATTCTCAGAGCTTTACTCTCATGAGCACTAAATTCAGCCACAAAAAGTAATATTTTTAAGATGAGACAAAATTGGGGTTTTTTGATGTTCCTTGAAATATACACAGTATTTCTATCCATGTATTATAATGACAAAACATAGTAAGTGAACGTGTCTTAACTATGAATGGTTCAAGTGGATGTAATAAAAATAGTTTTCTAACTGCTTTGTATTCTGAGATTCTATGGTATTACATACTCCAAATTGCACATTAGGATTGTTTGATAAACGGATTTGAACTTCTCCCAGCCAAGTTGCTACCGAATCTACAGTACCAGTGCTGTTCCTGTATGTGTGTCTTTGGTAGAGCATACAGAACTAAGTACACATGTAACGAATGCTAATCATCTATTAGAATGAAAGCACAGATTAGTTGTTAGTATTTTTACCCTTGAAGTCTTGAGGGCCCTAAAATTCAGAGCGGAGGATCTGTCAGACCCCCGAGGCGTGTCATTGATCTGCGTATCATTTTTGGAAATGTGAAATGCTAGGTGTTTGCAGTTCTGTTGGGTGGCTCTTCCACAGCACTGTATTTAGCATGCTGTAAGTGCTCTCTGTCCAAATAGGCTCATATTCTAAATTATGTCAAATGTTTCTGTTCTGTTTAAATATGAAAAGCTTGTATAACATGCCAACAATGAAATATATCTTCTACTTGACGTGTACCAGTTCCTTCTCCTTTGTTCTGGCACCAATAAACAACAAATTAGAGTATCTGTTGGTGATCATTTTAGATGAAGTCAAATCAAGCCAATTAGTGGCCTTGTTAGTAGGTATAATGAGCCTATTTCTTGCTAAAAAAGACTTGTGATCTGGACATGCTCCTGCAGGAAATAGTGACCTTGGGGAATATGTAAACAAAAGATCTTTTTAAAGAAAAAAAAATATGTATAATTAAAAGAAGCATATTGCAGAAAAAAAGGAAGGAGATTCAAAGTATTTTAGGCATTGCCAGTCAAAATGCTATCCTGATATTTTGAGATGTATATTTCGTCTGATTTGTATTGTTCTTTTAATTTGCCTTCTTAACTTTATATGTGTCCTGAATTTTCCACAAATTGATAACTATAGATTGCATCTAGGCTTTCCAATAAAAGCCAACCCAATGTGTGTGTGCGTGTGTGTGTTTATATTTGTGTTTTAAATCTGTGTGTCAGACATCACAGCTGTGTTGCTGCTTTTCTGGTTATGCGGAAAGAAGCAAACTGATCCACTTGCACCGGTATCGATTCATTTGCTTCACAGTTGGCAGTGTCTTTTTTATTATTATTTATTTCCCCCCTCCATCTTTCTAATGGGCCAGGCTGCTAACTCAGCAAGGGAATTACTCCGTGGGACTCTCAGGTGGCCTACTTTAGAGAAAACATTAAATACACCTTGCAAAGTCAAATCTGCCATAGGTAAGGAAAAGCCAAGCAACAGCTCCGCTTTCTCTCACAGGCTCCTAGGTCAAAATACAACAAAACTTCTTCTGTTTATAAATAATTAGTTGGGGACCGGTAGTTGCATACACACACAGAACGAGAGCCTTCAGTCTGCATTTAGACCCGCTTTGTGCAAAGTGCTGATTTCAGCACGACTGCCTGTCAAGAGACTGCTTTGATTTTAGTTGGAACAGGCAGACTTCATCACGCTTGCTTTATAGTGACAACCTCGAGTTGGTAACATGTTGATCCAGCACGAATCAGGTCACTCTGCTTAGCTAACTGCGGCCTAATTTTGTTATTAAAAAATATATACCAGTAAGAGAGCTTTGTATGTTCACACTTGGGAGGTGAGAGATTTGCATTTGACAGGAAAAAAAAAAAAAAGCCAGTTACCACTGCCACTCTTCAGAGGCACTTTCAAGTGATGGCTGAATGACTGTAAATGAAAGGGGAAAAAAGGGAAAAAAAGCAGTGCATAAAATAGCAGTTTGCAATGATTGTCTAGGAGAGAATAGACTAGATTTGCAGAGAATCTGAGAGGACAAAATGTTGGAATTCTGTCTGCAATTGCCAAGTTTAAAACCTGGTGAAATAAGGCAGTTATGAATGAGTATGCTATGATTTTGAAGATACGTCACTAAAAAAGTAAAATCTTGCAAAAGTGCTACTACCTTTGTTTACTGTTAAATGCCAAATGGCAAACTACAGCCACGTGGGTGGCTGCTCTGAAAATCTTTATGGAAAGGTCCAGTGCTTAATTCTTTAGAGATACAAAACGCAAAGCCAAGACACTTAACAGAAACTGCTTCTAAGCAGCTTATTAGAAGCTGCTTGACACTTACTAGAAGCCACCAGGGTTAAAAATAAGCCAAAGCAGAGAGCATCGCACCGCACAAACTGAACAGCACAGGCACAGATAGTCACCCGTGTCCCTTCCCGGGAAGCCACATCCAAACCACCCAGGCTGATCCGCGTCTCACTTACAGCCAATTAGTGCTGCGCACTCAGTGTGCACTGCTTACGGAATTAAATCGATCTTTGACTGCACACACAAGTCACTGAAGACGCTGTGACCAGGAAAGAGCCAAAATGAAAAACAGTTCACTAACGGGGAAGTGCCAATGCTTTTTCCCGATGGAGAAAGGAGCACACAGCCTATAGCCATCACACTGACAGAGCTTAAGCGCTATCTCTTTTCCTCTGAAGGTTTTAGCTTTGAGGCAGAAAGCCTGTAACTGTATGAGACAAAATTTAAAAGTGTGAGTGCCTAGGCTATTCCTCCGGAAACTCAAAACACTAGTGTGAGCCAAAGTTCTTTGTGTCTTTTTTGTTTCTATTTTAATAGTAATGTAAAATAAAGATGCCAGGGCTTAATATTAAAGCACAAACATTTTAAAACCGTGCAGCCTCTTAATCCATCACAGAAAGGTTATTTGTTGCAAGTCACTAAGAACATCTGAGGCCACTCAGGGCACAAGATAGCACAAAGGTTTGGTTCTTGTGCCACCTCCTCATGAGAAGACAAAGTACTGGGCATTGCAGCGGGCACGGTGACAGAGATAGATAGAGGAACAAGAGCAGGAGGTCAGAAGCTGAGGCACATTCTGCCCTGCCTCTGTAGGAAGGGGAGGCGAGGGGGTCCGGATCTTACACCCTGCTCTGAAGCGCAGCCCCGGCAGTGCAGTCACACACTGGGACACACACATTGGCAAAAGGTGCGCAACCGCACTATGCTTTACGTGTATGCCTTAACCAAAAGGCATACAATAACAACGACTTGCAGATACATACGATTCTGATCTGTGCAAGGAGGAAATAAAGTACATCACCTAAATAAAAATTTATATGTGTATGTGTATACACACACCAGCGCAAAACACTGTTTCACACTATTCTAAACAAGGCAATCTGAACAGCAAAACCATCCTCCTTTTAGAAAAAGAAAGTAGGTAAGAGCTTTATGTGTAATTGCAAGGTGAAGCACGAGCATAATAACATGGCAGCTCATTAGTGCGTCATGTTTTCACAGCCTTATTTCAGTGCCTCTAGTAGTTCTGCAGATAGACTCTTACTGTTAATTACCGTAACTTCCTAGGTAAATTGAGTAAACCTTTTAATTTACTAACTTAAAATTCTGTCATCGAGGAATATAAATTTCTAGAGCCGCATGCATTTTCTTTTTTTTACCTCCTCCTAAAGACTGAGTCAAAGCTCAGAGCAATGTAATTATGCAGCTTGGCGCTAATGGTTCCCACAAAGCTCTCTTAATAAAGCCTGGTGGGATTTGGGGGAGCAGGAAGAGGTGCGGGAAGTAAGAAGGATGCTGCGAGGCGGCACGATGTTTCGGCTGGCTCTAGTTACTCAATCACACTTAAGCTGTCTGCGGCAGTGGGGGCACGCGGGGCATACGCAGCCCAGCGCGATGAAATATTTCCACGTTCCAAGCTCAGGAATAATTCTGGAGCTGAAATGACAGGAACAGCTATCTAATGGACCAATTAACCTTACATCAGTCAAAAACCAGTGCAGGGAAAGCTAAAGGAAGAACTGGGTGAAGACAAATTCAAATCTGTGAATAACTATAGTCACCTTATCCAGGGCTATAGAAAAATCTTACTTGCTGGCAAGAACTACTGGGAAAAGATGGGGCGGAAGAGTCGAGGGGGACAGAAAGTTGGTCACCCTCCTCTGCAGTGATGGGGTAGTACATCTTAAAAAAGTATATAAATAAATAAAGCGATGCCAACAGTAGCAGATGACAAAAATTGATGAAGTGGCAAATAATGGCGAAGACAGGGCAGTCATACAGAACAATCTGGATCACGCGCTGAAGCGAGCCCATTCAAACAAAACGCATTTTAATACCGGCAGCTCAAACTAAAATAGCTCGGAATAAGAAGCGCAGATCTCGCTATGAAAGGTATGTATCGGCCTGCACGGCGCGGTGCCTGGAAAGGATGGGGCGGCACTAGGGACGAACAGATCCCTTGGGAATGCCAGCACGACACGCCAGGGACGACGCGCTCGGAGGGGCAGAGGGGCTGAGAGAGATTACGGGGCTGTTAATGGGAATAGGAAGGCGACCGGAATATGAAAAGTCAAAAAAAAAAAGCAAACCCAACGCTGGTGGGACACACCGCCCCTCGCTCAGCGATCCGGCAACAGCCAGCAGGCTCCCCCCTCTCCCCGCTCCCCCGTCCCGCGGCGCTGGCGGCCGGGGCTCGCGCGCCCCCTGGCGGGCAGGGAGGGCGGTACCGGCCGGCCGGGCCGCGGCCGTTGGCGGCGCCGCGCGCCTGCGCCGCCATTTTAAGGGCTGTCGCTGCGCCCTCGCGCTGCGGCCCGCGGAGGCCCGGCCGCCTGGAGAGCAGCGCAGAGCTCCGTGAGTGAAACCACGGCGTGGGTCCGCGCGCGTGGCGGCCGCCTCGGCCCTGGTCGCCAGGAGCGTCTGTGGGCAGTAGGAGCCCTGGCGGCACCGGGCTCCCTCCTGGCTGCTCATTAGTATTTCCCACCCGCACGTGCGGAAGATGGCTGCGGGCTGTGAGGGCACCGCAGGCTTCAGAGCTGGCGCAATGCCTGAGTTAAACACTGAGGCGGGAGACCCCTGTGTGGAGGCAGCAGCGCTCGTTACCCCTTACCCCTCACCGACATGCAGCCTGTCCCTGGTGGGGCAGGGCCGACATGGAGCCTGGGGGGTGCCCGCTGCCCTCGTGCTGTTTAACAGCCGGGCCTTTCGTGCAGCGGCTTGGTGCAGTGCCGGGAGTAGCTGTGCGGTTACTGCCTTGTTCCTTCGTAAGTGCAATCAAAGGGTGCTGGCACATGCGCTTAGTGGAATACACTTCTCTTTTTTTAATTTTGAACTGCACAGAAGATGATTTTCATGTGCAGCCAGTGAAGGGCACAGCGCGGAGGCTAGCCGCTTCAGACGGCGCTCCGGCCACCAGGCCGTGGTTTCCTCTGCAGGCAACTGGTTTGGGCAGAGCTGCCCAACAGCGGCCAGCACCCCGGCTAGCCCGGCCTGGGCGCTGCTGCGGCTCAGCCTGTGTCCGCAGAGGAAGGGCCAGAATGGTGCCGTGCAGCCATACGTGCGCGTGCCCAGAGAGTTAATTTGTAATTTGGCTCCTCCATAAATCAAGGCAGAAGCCCCTATAAATCCTGCTTCTCAGTGAGAAAGCGGAAGGCCACGAACCATGTCGTTTGGTGAACAGGACTATTTTTCTTTTCAGTGGCAAGAGCACATCGGTGACAGCCAGTGCTGTGCTGGGTCAGGCCTTCACCGTCTGCTAAGTTAATACCAACAAGTCCTTCATCTAAAGGGCAGATATTAACAGTAGGGTCCCTCTTGCCCTTTTTCTGCTTTCTTCCCTCCTGTTTGAATAGCAATAGCCTCTAAAGGATCCGCACTAATTAGTTGCTATTACACTTCTTGGGTGGCTGGAAGAACACGCTGCCTTTGACCTCATGCTTTGCAAGGCACCTTAACAGCTTATTACAGCTATTGCATGGCAAAAAAGGCTCATTTTATAGTAACTTTCAAAGAGCCATTCCTTAGTGCTGAAAAATAATCTAAGACTAATGTAGAGTCTCTCCAGAAGACTGCTGTTAAACTGTCTATAACCAAGTGTCCAAACACTGCACAAAGCTGTTTCATTTGCTTAACATCAGCTCACTAGCAATTAATATGCCTGACATAGCAGCACACTACAAGGCCCATAAAATCTGTAGCAGTAGGGGAGTGAAATGATTATAACACTTTTTTTTCCTTTTTTTCAATAATATCAGACTACAGTTTGGGTACTGTAATCTTTTCAAAGGGAGAAGCTGAGCTGCATCGGAACAGCTGTTGTTTACTGAAGCAATAATTAGCCGTGAACGAGGCAAATACCTGCCACCTTCCGCAGCAGCTCAGCGGTCACTTGCGCCCTGTGCCAGGAAGCCTAGAGGCTGCACATGCAGACTATATTTAATAATAATAATAAAAAAAACGCTCTTAAAAAACTTTTTTTAAAAATGAAATAATTCAAACGGCAGCATCAGACAGCCTTATACATGCTTATGCAGGCAAGTAATCCCCCCGAAGCCAAAGTGTGTTAGAAGGCACAGACCGGCTGAACGGGCCCTGCACCCGCTCGTGGGACTGAGAGCTTTGCCGGAGCACGGAGCCCAAAGCCATTTGCCGTGTCATCAAGTCATCCGCCTTGCCAGGCTTTCCAGCTTTATTTCAGAGCAGCGATAAGAGGGGAGATGATTGCAGATGTCAAGGAAGCAGAAAGACAGCCACGGCCAGTGTTGAATCTCACGCCCTCGAGGAAGCCTCGCAGCCTCTGTGTTTCCACAGGGGAGGGCTCCAGGAGCCAGCAAGGTGTCTCAAAGCAGCCATCCAGTCATTGACTACTGACACGTAGCTGGGACATACGAGATCACAGCCAGGGATCTGCGCCTCGCTGCGTTGTATTTTCAGTTCACACACCTGCCAGTTGGTTACTGGCATCACCAGTTGGCTACTGGCATCACTGGTATGAGTAGTCACTGATAGGAGCACCGAGCTTAAACCCCGCATGCCAGCTAAGACTCAGAAATCAAGGTACAATGTGATGCTGGAACTAAACCATTCTCATGGCTAGCTGCTGGTGAAGGAATTATCATGCGCTTTTCACCCACCTGCTCCCAGGCAAAGGTTCTCATCACTTTTCTTAAGTCAGCGTTTGGTATATTTTCCTGTCACAAAGTACTTTAGAAGACCGAAATTCACAGAAAAATAACCCTGCCCTCCTTCTCCAAGATTCATTTTCTATAGACTTACCTCTCTGATATGCCTTAAGGTAGCCCAAGTGAGAGGTTAGGAATGTGCAGCCAGGTTTGATGCGAAGGGGAGACGGTTTAAGTGGCCATCCTACAACAGTTTAAGAAGTTACCTCCTCCCTATATGTGGCCCCATTAGTATTAATCACTTAGTTGAACCCAAAATAGATGTAACTCACAACTGGGAAAACCATGCCACATAATAGCACTTGTAGCCTGGAGCTGTCCCCACCTGGGATGCTGGAAGCCGAAGGTCAAGCCTCGGTGCTGCCAGGCCTTGGCGGTGCGCCCACAGGGCGGCGGGACGCGCCGCGGGACGCCAGCCGCTGCTGTGGAGGCTCCCTCGGCTGCTCAAGAAAAACTGCCTGCCAAAACCCATAGGTGCATTTCCACTAACGGCTGTCAGATCGGTGAGTCCTGACAAGAGAGAAAACATTTTGACAGAAAAATTCCTGACCAGCCCTACACGATAAACCAGCAACTGACTTATCTCATTACACCTGTAGTGTCTTACAGCTCACTTTTCTGGCTATTCAGGTTGTCCTTGTGAGATGGAGCTCTGATGCTAGAGAGACAGGGATTCTGGACAGTCAGTTATGAGATTGAAGAGTTTCAGTTTCCTAAAATCAAATATACTTTTTGTTGTTGTTGTTGGACCTACATCTTTCATATTACTGAGGACTCTGTCAGCTATCATTCTGTCATCAGAAGCCCAACGAGAGTCGCTGTACAAGTCAGTGAAAAGGCAGGAAATGCAAGAGACCGGTCCAGTTAGTTACACTGAGTGCAAGGAAGTGAGAAATGGCAAACAGTGAGCATGATTTTAAGTGAAGCCTTCCAATTTTAGATTACAGGAATTCAACTGTCCTTTCAGTGACCTTTACCAAGCCACGGCTGCAGCTAAGGGAGCTCAGTCATTTTAAATAAACACGGTGTTATTTACATAAATGTAAATAAAATCAAGTCACAGCAGGCCATACCTTTCAGGTCTATTAAGACATACCCCATGCAGTGTTGTGAGGCGCAAGGTCAAATGATTGCAACAACCCAAGAAATTCAATAATGCCCTCAAAGTAGCTGGCATAAAGTATTATTAAGCAAAAGCATAACGTATCTGAAAGTAGAAGGCATTTGCATATCCTCATTCATGTTGACATGTGCATAAATCACTGAAACTCAGTAAAGAAGCACCATTTGTTTTCCTGAGCCCTATTTCTTTTTTCTCAGTCAGAGCAAACAAGAAACATTCAACCAAAATGCTAAGGATGTGACACAAGCTGACAAAAAAGGGAGATGTGGAGCTGACAGCCCGCAGTTAGGAGATGCTGGTGGGCTCGAATCTTGCATCCCACACACTGCATCAGATCACACCATGCCCTAGCCCACCAGAACAGGCAGCCACCAGAGCTCAAATGAAAGAGTATTTACATGTGCAAGACGCAAGTTTTAATTGTACCGCTGGAACTGAAGACATAAAAGCCCCCTCCTAGAAACGCAAGTTCAGCTGCAACGACTATGGGATTTGTACAACCTTTGATGAGAACAGAGAAGAAGCGCTATTCAGACTGCTGCTGTGGCACCCCGGCTACACGTACCCTAGCGTGTCACAGGCACGAGGAGCCCATATCCCAGCGAGAGGGACGCAGGCGGCCTGAGCCCGAAGGAGCTGGGTCAAGGCCTGAGCAGGAGAGGGAAAGCAAAATGGAAGACCAAAAAAAAAAAAAACCTGGAGATAAAAATTCATTAAATGAAACAAGCCTTCCCTCACCGGTAGCAGAGACAGGA
>JAUBNY010001095.1:180210-196480 GCA_032275445.1 Crypturellus soui | reverse complement strand
ATGTAGAAGAGCACCTTCATTGTATCAGTTTGAGCTAAAAGTGCACTTAAAATCAACCCAAGAAATGCTTAGCTCCAACTTGAGGACAGATCTTGAATCAGAATATTTATTACCAATCGCAAAGCAGCCTTTTGACAGACCTTGTGAGGAGGGGTGTTACCAGAAGGCCAGTAAGGAAGTCAGTCTCCCTCTTTTCCTGGACCTCGGGTCAGGAAGGGCTGGAGCACATCCTCCGCTTTAGCCCCACAGACTTGGCAGACAGTTAGGCACCCGTTTTACACTGTCCCGAGCAGGAGACGTGTGGTAGGGCGCAGTCACCTCAGGGGCACGGGGAAGCTGCGCGCTGCCTCTACAGGAACCTGTGCGCCGCCGAGGTCACTTCTGGCCTTTCTCGCACGCCCAGCTGTCGCCAACAGAAAAGGGGCTGGACGGACGTGGACAAGAGGGTCTAACCCAGAGCTCTCCGGCACAGCGAGCCACGGCGCCGCTGAGAGAGGCCAGCGCCACGAGCAGCCCGTGCGCCTCCGCAGGGCCCTCCGCAGCCCCCTGCGCACGCGGCCGCTGGCGGCCCCAGCCGGGCGGCCCCAACACTGCTACGCTGGCAGCACAAGACGAGTGCAGATTGTCAGCAAACAGAGCGCCCCTTCCCAATCGCCACGGAGGGCGAGAGCTCCTTCCGCCCAGGCTGCTCTTTGACATGCCTCAGCCCTCTTCTCTCTTACTCAGCTTTTATCTCCACGTCACAGGGATCCCTTTTGCTCATCCTTTCATCCTCAGACTTAAACATCTCATCGCAAATTTATTTTGCTGCTGAGGACTTTCTGGTCTCCTCTGTCCCTTTCCTCAGGCTAGTTCTCCAAGCTCCAGCCACACTTCTGAGGTGTTTCTACACCTAACAAGTTTATCTTATTTCTCCTCTGGGAGACAGGTAAGCAACGCTAACAGCAAAGAGTAGATTCATATGGACTCAGACATTTGTGATATGGCCATTTCCTACAGACTGATTTCCCCAGTTTTCACGATTCCTGTGACAACCTGTAAGATTTTAAAATAGAAAGGATAAATAGGATACACGTATCCAATATAATTAAGCACAGTCACCCTTGAAAAAGTAAACACATGGAATTAAAAATTGTGGCATCTGTATGTGAAGCTCTCCAGCAAAACTTGACAGCTCTTCAAGAAACAAATATGAAAACCACACTGTAAAACACTACATGCATTATTATTATCTTTAATAACAGTACAAATATTAAAGTGCCATATTGTTTACAACACAAAATTAAAAATTTTAATTTTAGTCAGTCCTGTTTACCCAGCAACCTTCTGATTAGCAGTCAGATTTGATTGAACAGTGGAGGAAAAAAAGAAAGCCCTCGCAAGATCCGCCACACAAAAGGCTTTAGCATGAGTCAACAAGCTGAAGGGGCAGGATTACACAGCAGACTAGAGAACGCATCCACGTCTGTGGCAAAACGAGGCACAACTTATGCCACTAAAGTGATGATTTGAATGTATTTAGCTGCCTCTCCTCTGGTGCAGGGAGCCCTTCTGAATATTTGCATGACAGTCAAATATCCATTAGCTTAAAACAATGAAGGAATGGGGAAGCAGAGAACATGGGGTAAGAAATCCCAGGAAACCATAGGCAATTGCTTCTTTATTATGCATATTTTGCTCCTGGAGCACATTATTCTCCATCTCCTTAGGGCACCGTTTGTTAAGAGCACAGTAAATAATGTCAACAAAAAAAAAAAAAAATCAGCACATAAAGCGTCATCTTTTTCTTTTTCCTCTCATAGTCAGATGAGAGGGACCACATGACGGGGCCCATATTTTCCACCATAAACCTCAGAGCCTGGCAGAAAGCAGCAGCTTCCCCTTCCAGCCCGTGCACCTCAACTCCTAAATCCCAACAAAAATTGGGTAAAGATGCGAAACAAATCACTAACTCCTGTCAGTCACAGAATCACTGTCCTCCACCACACGTGTCTGCTTTAAGCGCTGCCCTTGCGCAGTGGTGCCCTTGCCACCACCCTCCTCCCAGATGCCGCATCCTTGTGCCGCAGTTACGAAACGTGTCCGAAACGCCGGGGACAGGGCAGTGCCACCACTGCCGGGGAGGGGGGCGCAGAGCTTTTAATTACCAGTGTTATTGCAGCCTATCTTGGAAATCAGAACAATTGTACTGGTCACAGCATATTTTTGCTATGCTTGTGAAAATATTCCTAATTTGCAAAGCAATAAAACACTCAGCGATCCGTTCCAAAGATGAAGACCGTTCTCATTCAATGTATTGGCCTGTGAAACCACTTCTTAAACAAAATTTATGTAAAATAAAATTGCTGGTTTCTTGGGTTCTCTGACAGGGGAATATTTAGACTGAAAATAATCTAACAATGGCAGGATTTAGCCATTAAGACAGAACTGGGTCGGACCTCTACGTTGACTTGAATGTCTTTCCTCCCTTCGGACAGCGCCGCTGCAGTAGCCCTGACAGGGCTGCGGGGGCCTCCCTGCCGCTTCTGCTCATCCGTTCGCCTGCTGACACCCACCGCGGCCACCGGCGCTGCTTTACCGCAAACACTGAGGCGGCAGCTGTGCAGATCAGAGTCGTCATTTGAGGGATAGCAACAGGTCGAAGAAATGGCCTGATGGAAACACTGAACTACAACAAGGCGAATCCTGCACCACAAGCAGAGAAACTCCCTCTAGTACTAACTAGGGTAGGGAGCAGCACTGTTGTAAAGGATCTGGAGATGCAGATGGACAAGAAGCTGAGCATGAGGCAGCAGGTCATCCACAGCGAGGGTGACCCTCTGCACTGCTCCTCTAAGAGCACATCCGGCACGTGGTCACCTTGGGGCTCTCCAGCCCAGGACAGTGAGGGAACACCACAGCGGTGAGGGGCTGGGTACGAGGGCGCAGGGTTTGCACGGCCTGGAACCACCTGCTGACTTCCGCTACCCAAGGGGTGGCTGCCGAGCCGAGCGCCACGCTCGTTTCAGACACGCACAGCACAGGGAGCAGAGGCAGCAAGTTGTGGCCATGGACATTGTAATTGCATGGTGGGGTGGGGGGGAAGAAAGAGAAAAAAAAAAAAAAGCAGCAAGCAAACAAGAACATCCACAGAAAGGGTGGTCAAGCTTTGGATCAGGTGACCAGAAGGGTGGCAGGATCTCTGTTCTTGGAGACACTCAAAACACAGCTGAACAGGGCCCAGCCAGATCTAACTGATTTCCTCTAGTAACTGACATCGTTATTGTTCATCTGGAAGTCAAAGTGCCACCTCCTCAGCAGTACAGGAAAGGAAGCCGAAACCTATCCAGATTGCTAGTCGTGCACATGGACGAGGGTCAAACTTTCCTGTAAGGTGCACTCTATGACACAAGGGTCAGGCTACACGCTCTCAAAAGCGAGCGTAGGCTTCCCCCTCTCCCCTTCCATAAAGTTACCCTGGAAATCAGAGCACGCTTACCAGCCTCAGACTCTGAAAGCTCATATCCATGGTTCTGTCGGATCAAAAAACAGTGATTGGAATAAGTCTAAAGTCCTACCACATTCTCCAGTACTGCTCTTCTGTTGCACAGATACAGAAAATTGCCTGCAAGAAATCATTATAAAGATTATTGCATTCCTAAATGAAAAACATCTGGACTTTAGTTCAAGAAAACCTGAATTTTCACGCACATTATACATTCCCATTATCCAGGTTCTTGCATAAAAATACTTAAGATGTATGCATGGTGGTTCTGGCTAAGTCTTAATTTAGACTGGGGGAAAAAAAAAAAAAAGAGCAATTTTGCTGCCAAACCAAGAATTTTCCTTCATCTCTCTATCCCATTGTCAAATCAATGCAACTCAAAATGCTTCCAACTTAGTAATTCAGGCTAAAGAAAGATGTGCATAAGCTGTTTCAGTGACATTTTATTAAAGTAATTTTTCAGGTTTCACCCTCCCCCTCCATATATGCACAAATTTCTCCTCCTGACAATAAGCCACAGACCAATTTTGAGGTGGAAACAGTTGTAGGGAGGAAAAAAAGTCAGAAATTACTTTCTAACGGACACATCTTGCAATATATTACAACTCTCCCTTTAGTAGCCAAGTGGTTCATGAACATTACACTTTATGTAATATCACAAATGCACAAAATATGCTTTGCATATGATTGCAAAAACAGCAGTACTCTGGAGCCAAGCACATGGTTTAATATTATAATAATGAGTCTACTTCAACATAGTGGATTTTAATAAGACTTTAATAAGATGGTATGATGCCAAATTACATAATGTCCCAAAATATGAAACAAAGCTTTTACAGAGAAAATAAAAGCTCATTGATGTATAACCACTCTTAAAAAAATCCCAGCGTTATCTAAACAAAGTCATTAGGCATATTTAATTTAAAAAAAATCAAATTAGAGAAAAGGAACTCTAATCTATTCCCAGATCTCAAAATAAAATTAAAAAGGATATTATTTTAGGCAACATTTATGAAAATGAAGGTACTATGCCAGCACTGGGAAACAAGCTAACACCATAATTGTATCTTTTGGCATGGATTTGGATCGAGTATCTCCAGTTTCACTCAAAGGACAAGAAGTTATTCAGTTTCCTTACAGGTTAATTTTAAAACTGAACTATGCTGGATTGTCTGGAAGCAACTTAGACCAATAAATTAATTTTCCTCTACAGATGAAAATCAACTCCCAATAGGAGCCCCAAGTAAAGAGCCAAATGATTTACTCTTTAACCCTGCTGCCTTCTGGGGGTCCTGGGAAAATAAAAGAATTGAAAGCTCCTGTACATCTAGGCCTCACATGAAAAAACCTAAACAATTTTCTCTTCACCCACTCCCCATATATGACAAGGTTAGAGAGCAATTAAAAGAAAAAGCACTATTCCATTTGTTGGATAGCAAATGCACAGTACAACAAATTGGTTAATCTGCATAATCTCTTAAAATATTAGTGTTATGCTAGCTTGAAGTTTAGTATCGACACAGGTCTATATTTTTAAAACAGTTTTGGTAAAGGCATTTGAACAATTTAAGTAGATTTAGACTCCACACGACAGGAGGAGGTGGTGATGGCAAGGAGAGGGAGCGTGGAAGGGCATTTTAGACCTTATAATTCTTAGCTTCTTTAGCTGTAGAAGCCATTAAAAAGTTGCAAGTAACTTCAAGATGAAAGGAAATAGAAGCTTTTTAGAAAAGGATAATCACAGTCTTCTACAGATTTAATGAGACTTAATTCACAGAAGCTTTTGACTTGGTCTGCTGTTAATTGAATCAAAGTCGATGATGATCTTGTTACACTTTGGCTTGAATTCCCTGAAAAATAAAGAAAAACAGATACTTGCAAGTGGTTAAAACATTTTGCTTGCTTTGGCTACCGCTATATTTATGAAGGAAAATAAAAGTTCCTTGGATTCACATAGTTTTCATCTCTATGGGAGCCAATTATAGTGCACCACACAGAGAAACCTGGACAAGAAAGACTAAGATAAAAAAGACACACGGGGAGGTTTAGCCTGTACATTCTTCGACTATTGGAGTTCATAAATTACCCAGGAGTCAAAGGACTTTTAACAACTTAACTGCAGGTGGTGGCATCATGTTACCAGGACTAAAAAAGTCTTTGTTTTTAAAAAAAAACCTATTTATACACATATATTTTTGATCACTTTTCTTCCTGCCAAGTTTTCAGATAACACTTCCAAAGTTTGCTTTGCTTTATTTTCATATTTTTCTGTGCTATGGGAATAGATCCCATTATGCATCATACTGAGAAAAAGCCAAACTAGTTAAGAGGGAATCGTTTAAAAATTTTAACTTTAGAACTCTAAAATTAATACTGCCACAAAATGTTTCCTTTTATTATCATTAGAGCATCTGCTACAGCAATTAGCAAGGAAGGTATTTGGGGACTGAGCATGTATTTTACAGTCTTCTAGTAAACAAAGGATTATGCAAATAGTGTGGATTTAGTGCCTAATTAGGCTCTGCAATTCAGTTCAAGAGATTCATTAAGTACCACCTACATCCTTAATAATCAATACAAGAATGAATAACCATCAACACAGAAAAACACATGCTGGTGACCACAGAAGCTATGAAGGATTAAGACGTACATTTTGTCCCTAACAGCAGTTTGAAACACTTCTCACCCTGAAAAACTTCTAAGATTTGACTTTCAACACAATGATTTATGCTTCTTAGCCATATAGATTTAATAGAAAAGGAAATAGACTGAGGACTAAAATTGAATTTCAAGTGCTACTGTACCTGTTCATAGATATTTCTTAGCCCAGTAGGTTCCTTTCATCCTAAAATTTCTTCTGCCAGAATTGTTATGTTTGCAAATTTTTAGAAGTCTTTTTATTAATATTGTAATTTTTTTAGAGTTGCAAAGCCTCCCTAACTGTGCAATTAGCTTCACCCACAGCATGTTATTGCTATCAAACTAGCTGCTGAACAGATTGTCTTTAGGTATCTGTCAGTGTCTTTCAAAACCTATTCTTCAAACATTTTTCAGTTTCTCATTACTTCAAGGCCAGTTTCTATCCTTTTCCCTAGGTAAAAAAGCATTTTTTTTTTAAAAAAAAAAAAAAAAAAAAAAAAGGACAGAAATAATAAATGATGGGTGGCTGGCTTGCGACCTGCCCAAATTTGCTGCAAGAGGCATATTAAGTATTCAGTAAGGACCAGGTAATCTACACAAAATGAACTGGTCATTTCAGTCCAGGTCGTAGTATAATTCAAGTTAGATGGAACCTCACAAGGTCCTGCAACTCCCCGCTCAAAACCAACTCTCAGGTACAACGTGACCAACAGCCAGCACACTCACGGTTTCACTGGCAGTCTCCAAAGAAAGTCCAGGAATGGACTATTTTCTTGTACAGATATTATCAAATTGAACTCTTAACTATAACCAAGGCACAGGCAGAGCAAAAGCCTCATAATTTATAATCTTTGGAGACACTCAAGAGAACAAAACACTGTGCAGTGCAAAGAAGAAAAACACCACTGCCCTAAAGTTGGCATCTCGTACACAATTTTCTTCCTTTCCAAAATAAAAATAAAGCTAATCAGAAGTTCTCTTACCTATATATAATTCCAGCTAAATCAAACATGCGCCGTGCAGCTGTCATTTCAGTAGTGTCATGATACTTGTCTGACATAAAAATAACTTCTTTTATGCCTAGGAAAGTCACATAGGAAAAAAAAATGGCCAGAATTAACAGTGAAAAAAGTCATATAAAATCTTATACACCAAATCAGAAAAGATGGCACTCATCTACATGCTCTAAAACATTTTGGCATGCCCCTTCTTCCCCAAATATTAGAGATTGCACTTGAAGGTAAATTTGCATAAGATTGAGCTGTTTTGGAAGACCATTCTGTGAAAAAAATTGGAATATGTTTTTCCCCCAGCTTTCACTGAAGTTTTGCCCAGGAAACCAGAAACAAAACCTTGCAGCCAAAAAAGACAAACATAATAGCTTTGGGGTGGGGGGAAGTGTAATTTCTAGTCTAGTAGAAACTTTCTTTTCCACCTTTTTAATATAACTTAAATAAATTAAAAAAAAAAAAAACATAAACACCACATGCCATTTTCTTTCCAAATATATAGCTTGAAAAAAAAAAAAAAAAAAAAAAAAAAAAAAGGGTTTTCTTTCTTTCTTTTGGTTCCATTTAATAAATAACTCCTGCTCTCAAGGTCCTACCCTGACAAAAGCATGCTGCCTCCAACCATGGAACAACCTATGCCCAAACTGATGATTCCCATCCTATTTAAGCAAGGATAAAGTATAAAGGCTGACCCAAAAAAAATTAAGAGTTCGGGGGCTATAACATTTTATTGTATTTACCAGACAACATAAATGTCAATACACTGCTATTTACTGCCAGTGTAGTACTACACTGGGAACAAGTAGCAAATCTACCTTGAAGACCATTTGATTTTGACAGAAGATTAGCACAAATGCAGAGTATTAGTCCTTCTCCTTCAATCCCTCAAATAAGCCTTCTCTCTGATACTTTTCTTTCTTCCTACCATCAGTGGGAAAAGAAACTTTCAAGATAGTGATCCTTCCTAGGATTGCAAAATCTTACTCGGAGAGTCAAATAGATGCTATCTTAAGCAAAGATTTTTCTGGAACCAAAGCTTGCTGTGGATAAGCCTAATCTGAAAGAGGCGACACATTTAGGCCAGCGCACTTGCTACAGTGGCACAGATTTGTAACAATTGTAATGAAACACATAATTAAAGTGGGATCGTATAAGTCTTATGACATTTATGAGCAAAGATATTTTAAAATCTTCAAATATCTACCATGCATCACATTCAAATTAAAATTTCATGTATATACTCCCAACAGACCTTTTGTCATGCAGAAGTTTATTTCTTTCTGCCCTACTCTATTCGAAGTGTCAGAGCACAGTAAAATTGACAGTAATTATATGCAAAGCCTGTGTTGTTCTTTGGCAGCTCCTGGTCTAAGAAGTTACAAACCTAAATTAGAAGCATGCTTAGAATCACAGAAGATGCAATTAGCACTCGAAAAATTTGGCACCATTCAGATGCACAAAAAAAACCCCACAAGTAGCATCCCATGAAGTTGACAATGCAATTAATTTAGATCTTACAGCAGCAATTTAATATCAAATATGTCTGTGATAAGATACCAACAGGCAGACAGAACCGCAACCTTGACAAATCAAGCTGGCACTGCTCCTTACCTGCCTGGATGATGAGTTTTGCACATTCATTACATGGAAATAAGGCAACATACATGCTGCAGCCTTTCACATCAGCTGAGTTTTTGTTCATGATGGCATTCAATTCAGCATGGCACACTAATTAGAAAAAAAAACACATAATATTGTTCATTAAATCAGTCAAACCAAAATTAAAATGTTATAACTACTTACATCCTTTCAAAGGCAAATAGCTTGCACGGCTTGTCATAAAGGGAAAAGGAAGAAATAAAAGCAGAAGTACTAACATCAAGGAAGGTCAATTGTTCTGACCAGGCTGCCGATAGTAATGATATCATTAAGCACATTAGCATTGTCATTTGCTAACACCTATGGCAGGCAACAAAGCCGTAGGCTGTGGGCCAAACACCCTAAGTGAAGCAATATCTCACAGCTTCACAACTCTCTGGAGTATCTAATTGCCAGTGTAAAACAGCTCATTTATGTGTTTACATGCACAGATAGAACATTCTTATGGCTGTAAGAGTGCTCTGTGCACTCTTAAAGGCAGGAGAATCATGAAGTACAACTGAGCAGCTCTGTCCTCAGGGTCTCAGAACTGCTCAGCTCTGCTGTGTGATTCTCTCACCCCAGGAATACCCAAGATGCTCAACCATAAGAAAGTCCCACTTTAATATTAAAGCAAGTTTACTGCTCATTAAAAGGTGCCAGACTTCCCAAGACCCAAGCAAAACAAACAAACAAACAGAAAACCCAACCCAGAGTCCTGTATTTCTTCACGGAGTTGAGATAGCACAGGTAGCTACAGACTACTCTGCCTTATTCCACCACAGCACAGTAGCTCTTCCCGGACATACTGCCCTTCAGGGTTTATGTTGTTATACTATGCACTTCAATAGATAATCTATTGTGTTATAAGGGAACATCTCTTGTGTAACTGAAGGGAAAACAGCTCCATTTACCATGGTCCCCTAGAAAAAGGAGAAAATTAGGTAACAGGACCTCTTCTAGAGCTTCCTGTTTAGTTTTGGCAGTAACAACAAACTGTGTAATTTAGAAACTTATCTGCAAAGAAAATGTCTAGAGTCCTGACTTATTTCACAGGCAGGTACTAAAGTGAAGTGTGGGTTCTAGAGAAAACAAGAGAGATTTTTCCACTGCTTGCTTGCAGAATGGATGCAAAAGAAGTTTTCCTCCCTCTTGTCTACACGGGAAAATTAAGACAGGCAGTTTTGATCAAAGTTTGTAGCATACATGCTACTAGGTAGTGACCTCTGTGTGAGCAATTACACAAAGAGCTGAGTGCTGCAGTTTCCAACATGCAGGAGCCCTTACTGAATGGAAATGCTTTCCTTATGCATGCAACGTCCACAGAATTTTCATGCAACGCCTAATGCACTATAAATTTACAGTCTAACGTACAGGACACAAACTTTCCCATGGAGATGAGTCACAAAGGACCAAACACTTGCTAAAGAAAGCTCAACATCGTCTTCTATGAGCATTTCCCTACATCACGGGATCACACTGTCCGCATACACTCTCATAAAGTAAAATTAGAAATTTACATAAAAATAGGACATTAACCACGAGACGCAACCCGCTCACCTCAAGATTTCTATTACAACTCCAACTGGGTCACACTGCTTTTTAAACATGTACCACCAAGTCTACAGGACTTACCGATTTTCTGGATTTTCTAAAATTTACAATTTTAATACTAATTATTTAATGTCAAACCTATAATTGAATTCTACTAATCTTATGCTATCTTCACAGTGAGTGTGCGAGAATTATTCTTCTGGGGTTATGAAAGAATGGGTGAAGCACACACCGCTGCAGTTTCAGCAGCTGGAGACAGATGATGTCGACCGGACAGAACCACCACTTTGCACTTTCTTGGAACAATATACTTCTGTTCTAGCCAACAGTTTAAAATATGGAAGACATCCAGAAAGAAGGGTAGGAGTCATTTTCAAAGGCTCACAGAACTTCAAAACCCTCTAGTTACCTCCATATTTTTCCTTAGCTAAAATTCCTAAGTTTTAAGTCATAAAAACAAACATGATTCATTATTAATACTGCAAAGTGTCCTTCCTGCATTGGTAAGAGCCTTCAAGAAACTGCCTTAGCTTAGAGAAACTTTCAACAACAAATTTCTTCTCAAGCATAAGCAATTTCAGTCCCAAAATGTTGTACAAGACAAGCAGCTAGGGTGCAGGAAAAGAGAAGTTTTGCTTCCTCATCATCTTAACTCAATCTGAATTTCAAAGCAACCAATGACTTGAGAAAGAGTCAAAGAAGGCTCAAAGATTATAATATGGACAATCAGAGACTAATTCATTAGAAGACAAAAAAAAGGAATCCAGGAGTCCAAAATCCCTGCTGTTAATAACAACCAAATGAGAACTACTTAGCTAAGTTTTCTAACTTGCTAAGAGCACTTGCTGACCATTTCATTATTCACAATATATTTTTCCTCTTTCAGAGAGTAAGACACTATCTTTTTAATCATGCACAGGTTCATAGCATTTCAGAACTCCAAGAAATGTATTTAAATAGACTAGCAATACTAGGATTTTTTACAATACCTTATGGGACACCTACCTTTTTTCTTTTCCCCCCTGCACATCCACATATAGCCAACATAATATTAAGTCTGCAACACTATCTTCCATTCTGTAAAGTGTCTTGAAAAGTATTCTCTAAAGGCTTCATTAGCTGAAGAAATAACCGTGCAATGAGAAGCTGGTATTATATGTTCTGACATTCCTACCACCCATTAATATGTTAACAGGAGAGGAGGGGAAAAAAAAAAAAGCAGAGTAATGACTGCTTCATTACTCATAATATTAATTGCTACTGTATTTTTATCTTCTTTTTGCATCGCATATTGCTTTCAGTTGCAGATATGAGTAGCACTCATCCAGAGCCTATAAGGTAAATAGCAGAGATCCTTTCTTTACCTATTCGGGATTTTTTTTGTAGTATTATTAATCTTATTATGAAGATATTCTTATTAGATTGTAGTATCATAACTACTCATACCACCTACTAAAAATTTTCTGGCACAAGTCATTTTATAAGAATCATATGACTATTCAAGTGTGTATTAATAGTGTTATAAGGCTTGTATACTTGATGAAGATCTTTAGTAGAGACCACCACAAAAATATAAGTAACCTTGTTAGAAGCAATTGAAAAAATGGGTTGGAGGCAGTGTCGAGCTTTCTGTATAATTAATTACTAATTGAAGCAAAGTAAGAATTTTGAGAAACGAAGCATTGAATATGGTGCTACATTTAAAAAGAATGCACTAGATGCAAACAGACTGGTACACAGCATGTTTTAACTTACACTGTTTTGATTCAGCTTATTCAGACTGCCATACTGATCAACCTGACTAATATTATCAGCCCCCAGCAGGACAGGTCATAGCAAACAGGAAAGCAAAGCCCCTCTTAGACTGGTAAACACTAAGCTAATCCATCCCATTTTCCAGTTCTTCACATCCTGCTCCAAGTGTATTCTCAATGAAACAGAGAAGTGTTTAACTAGCATTTGCCATTTCTAATTTTTACTGTTGCCAAGTTTCCAAACTTTCTAGAGATTTGATATATGCCAGCAAAATCGAAAAGAAACGTGTGCAGGACAAGAGAGTGAGTTGATGTAGGCAGAGACTGTCTCCTACAGATCCCCTTTCCAGTCAAAGCCTCAGTTTTGCGCTGCCAACTGGAGACAGAGCATCACACTTTTCATAGTGCCTTCTCTCACCAAGTTTTGTGTTGTCAAATAACAGCCTCTACAAAAGTAACACTTGCCTGAATACGCTTAAGTGTTCATCTCTGGCTGGGGAGGAGGGTGGAGACAAAAAGCTCATAATCCTAACACGACAATACGGTGGTAACAGCTCTGTTTCATTTTACACAGCAGGTACCATTCAATTAGAGTATGCTTTACACCACAGCACATATTTTACTATATCTGAATCTGTTTAAATATTTGTAAGTGTATTTACTCAATAGATTCTCTATTGCTTAGAGGCTTCTACATTTGCCACCCATTTTTATTTAAAACTCTCTTAATTAGAGACTGGTAGTCAGATAGATATTTCTAGATTATAGTGGAGACAGAGGGCATAAGAGGAGCACAGCAACAAACATTAGTGGGAAGGCTTATGTTAATAGGAGAAAAATGTGATACTTTAAACAATCAATGAGAGGAAACATTCATCTGACAGCGATGGGGGATATTCACTTTTGTCTCTGAAAAGCCAGAATTTCATCTAATTATTAAGATGCTTCTGCATACTGTACTGAACAAAAAGCTTTAGGAAGAGCTTTTAACATCATCTGAGTATTTCTCCTGTGTGCCCAAAAACACCCTCATTTCTGTCACTAACTGGCAGGCTGGGAAGAACCAGCAATGAAAATCTGATTTTGTGCTGTGCAATACAGCATACAGAATGGCAAGTACCTTTTAACATGACAAGGCATAATAATACTATGAGAAGGCAGGAAGTTTCGGTCAGTTTTGAGACTCCTGTAAGCAGTGGATAGCATCTATGGATGATGCCCATCATGATTCCTATAAAATCCCAACATCTTACAAATATTTGCATCCTCTAGAGTAAAGTGAGCACTATCTACCCTGCCCTGATGCTTTCTTTTGGTAGTAGCAACTCAGGTTACCCTTACTTACGTATAGGCAAGCAATTAAAAAAACCCCAAAACTACAAAACCATAAACGCAATCCTTTCCATAGTATTGACCCACACTTTGAGGTGCAGGTCAGATTTATACTGTTAAACAGTAGACAGGCACACAGAAATTTAAATCAACTTTGCAGGTGCAGTAAAATTTAAGAGTGACAAGTCTTGTCTAACTCTAACCAAAAACAGGTTAAAAGATTATTGTTACTAATAAGTGTATAGAGGAAGAGGCAGAGAAGGAAAGAAGGTTGAGTGAAAAGAAAAACTATAAGAACACACAAAAGCATAAACCAACCACAAATAAATACAAGGTAGAAATATGAAGGCTTCTAGCTATGAAACTGTGAGACTGATCAGAGCTGTGGGGTATATTCACCTCATTTCATGCTGGAGCTCAAAAACTTTATTAATGGAGCTTCTCCCCTGCTCTTGCTGGGGCAGCCTCCGGGTCCCAGCCCCTGCTGTGTCGGTGCTGCTAACCACACACAGGCAGGGACCGGCTCCTGGCTGGGCCAGACTCACTCCTGCTCACCTTGCTCAGGGCTCCACCAGCATCGCACAGCACTGGGCCCTGGGGTTCCTCAAGGCTCTCTATCTCAGGGGTTCCTCAAGGCTCCCTATCTCAGGGGTTCCAGCAACACCACTAATCTTAATGTTGTATGTTTCAGTTCAAAGTGCATAAAGAAACAAGGGCTGTGCTGTAGCCCAGCAGAGTGGTATTTTTAAAGTATGAAGCAAAATACGCATTACATATCCCCTGGTGTGGCCGGAGGGAGGGAGGAGAGCTAAGCATCGTGGCTCAGCAGGCTTTGCATTACAGGCCTGAGCAGGACGGAGGGCACCATGGCCACAGTGAGCAACAGGCAGGCTTCGCTCTGGAAGAAGTGGCTTGGAGGGGTCCAAAACAGGCAGGATGTGAGCTACTGCTTATGCCCAACATGCAATTATCACATGAAGCCACGAGTACGGCATTTGGATCCACCCCCAACCCCTTCCTCTAGGAGGGCAGATGCAAGTAGTAGCTCTAGAAGAGATCTTCCAGATTAGTGTGGTAGCGCATGCACAAACAGCATCAGCTTTATCTAATAAGCTATACTGCAGCTCTGGTGATAAAGGTGCCAGTTTTTTTATGATAAGTTAATGGAGCTACTAATAGTAAGACTGTAGCATCTCTGAACAAGCTAGACAAGGAAAAAAAAGCAAGTATAAAAAGAAAAAGCTCAGTTTACAGAAATGCTGTGATGATTAGCAAAAATGGGAAGGAAAACATGACAGTTTAATGAGATTTTAGCAACCATTCTATGCATCCCTGAATCTAGCACTTTTTTCATGTAGAACATTTTTTAATATATACTTGACTAGTCTGTCAACTGTGCTATCAAGATTAATAGAAACCGCTAGAGTTTAAGTGATCTTGGAATTACAAAACCAGTCCTTTATTCATCACAGCAGACACTGTATGTTTCAAAACTGTTTTTTTTTTTGTTTTTTTTTTTTTTTTTAAATGAAGTGAAGACTAAGTTTCTTAGTAGAGAAAGGTAGTGGCTACACCAGTTCCTAGAGAACAGCTCATCTGTGCATAAATTGTTTTGTTAGCACATTTGTAAAAAACGTAACATTTTACTTGCTAGAACGCTCCAACTCTTTCGGTGTCAGTGTTAACTAATAAACAAAAAACAAACAACAGCAACACACACATCAACCACCATCAATCTCAAGCCATCCTATGCAGAAATTCCTCACCAGTCTATACTAAACTGGTCATTTTAGTTTTGAGTGTATTTGTATTTATTTCATGAGATAGTGCTCATTTCCTTATCCTGCAAGTGAAGGGCAGACATATAAAGCTGTACCTTCATTATGATGTCCAAAAAGCTAATTCTGCAACAGTTACAAATGAAACTAGTGCCTTAGCACAGGTAAAATTCTTAAGACTTAAACTCTTTAAGTCTTAAAATTTGGCACTAGCTGACCTTTGTACCAGAAATGTATCTCTTAGGATAATTAACATGAAACTGTCCCAAATTTAAGACTTAACCGAGACTGTTTTAAAACAAATTGCTAAACTTCACAAGGACAAAAATATCAGTATTATGAGAAATCAAATACGAAACTGTTGAATTATGTGCTGAACTACAGCATATAATCTTTCATTTCACTGCTATGGGAAAGTAGAAAACAGTATCAGGCCCTCAAATAATACAGGGAATTTCAAAACTAGTGAAGTCTAAATTCTGTATTAGACAGTTTAGTAAAAATTGAAAAAATATCATTTCTGAGGGTTCTTGTTTTGCAACTCTTCTCTGCCACTCATGATCCCAAGACAAACGAACTCTCCATTTTCTCCAGATCCTCAAGCTCCAACTGCACTGGTCTCGCCCAGTACAGGTTGGGCAGCAGCTAATATGGCAGCTGCTACTTCAACATGCTACTTGCACTTGTGGAAGAACTGAGAGTCAAGAAGACACATTCTTCCCTTCCTTATCAAGCCTAACCATGGCTCTTTCTCAAAATCAACTATCTTGTGCCACAGGCAGCTCTCCACTCCATTTTGTGTCCACATTGGCAACCTTAAATCTGGAATTTCCCACAAGCACTGGACTTTACAAGTTTAATACAAGTACTTTAAGTCTAACTATTTGTTTTGCATCTATATGATCTTAGTAATTTCTGTGGAGATAAACACACAAAGGCAACATTACACACACTGCAATTGTGTTCTAATGAGTGTTATAGCTGTAATCCAAATGACTAACCACTTAGGCACACACTTCACAAGGAAGACCTTCACACAGACTGACTTCAGGTATCTTCAGAATTGTGATTTTTATTCTG
>JAUBNY010001095.1:161415-174320 GCA_032275445.1 Crypturellus soui | reverse complement strand
CGGCCGCCGCCATGTCGCGGCGCCGAGGGGGCGGGCTGGCCCGAGCGGCCGTTGCCGCTCCGTGTCCCGGCTGATCTCGCAGTTCCTTCCCTTGGTGCCTTCATGTGCCTCAGTGCCGTTCTCTGGCGCGTTAATTCTAGCATTATGCTCTGACACAAGCGTACAGCTTCTTACAGGCTCTCGAGGTAAATGCAATTTATCCAAGTTTGATGTTTCCAAGCTTCCAGGCTTGTGAGCCAAGCAGAAGGTCTGAAAATCATTTTTGCTCTGCATATAAGATTGCTGTGAAAGTAAGTTACATTTTATCAATAACTGCAGCTCGTGCAGGGGTTTGAGCTTCCTGGAATACAGGGATAGCTGAACACGTGCAGCGGAACACAGACTTCCTACAGTACACATCAGAGTCCCGCTTACTGGACTTAGGCACAGAAAACTGGAAAACGGAAACTCGAGTCTCCTCTTCTGACAGCCTTATACTCCAAAAACAGGCAGACGAGTTGCAAACGTTTTCTATTACTTCCCATTAATAAGAATATCTAACTTTGCAAGATGTGCTAACCACCCCTGTAACCACCTGCCAAGCGGTTAAGAACAGGCTTATATCACCCCAGCTATGAAATGTTCCCAGCTTCCACCTTTTGTTGGTTTTTGGTAGAAGCAAACAAAGACGGGTTCCAGGAGAAAAACAGGTTTCAGGGCTTCTCCCCACTTCCTTGCTCCTTTGCCAACAGGCTCTGTTAACTCCGGCAAGTGAGACTTCTTCCCAAAACATGGCATATACATTAAATGACAGTCACAGAGTAATATTTGATACGTGCCTGGACATGTTCTGTACTTTGTGCTAGAACACCATGAAATCACTCTCAAAATTAAGGGAAAAGTAAAAAGAAGTTTTTGATGACTTTGAGGGTTTTTTTGTCCTCTAATAGAATAAATTATTCAGGAAATAATTACTATATTTGGAGGGAGACAAGAAGAAATAAATACAACAATATGCCTTTATATCTGCTTTTATCTTAACATCTGGTTGCTATCTGTCTTTCAGAGAAGCAGTGCTAGCTGACAGGATAATTTTCATAGTTAGAGAAGGAGATTCATTATTAAGCATGTCTCATCTTCCAAGTATTTTTCCAAATTTTAATTCTTACTTGAGCAAAACTGTTCCATTCGTACGTGCTTACATACTGAGACCACATTAAATACAAATGCAGCCCCTGGTAATACTCTCTAATTTACAATTTCTACAGTTAAGTTAATGAGGAATATGAATTTATGACTTTCTCACTGATCAAGTGAGGCTTGTTGCAATGTCAGGCTTTGTTCTGTGAACAAAATGCTATTGATGCAAGCCCCTTGCTGTGAAAACCTAAACAGGGTTAGCTGCAGCTTGTTAGTAAACCAGCTCTCAAAAATATTGAAGTCTATTGAAATAGACATCAATAAACGGTTTGATTTATGTAATGTAGCATTTTGAATAGGAAGTGTAAGTATTTCAGAATTGCTACAGGAGCTTTAACTTCAGTGTGTAACTTTTCTTTTCTTTTTTTTTTTTTTTGAATATTTTTGGACTTATCTATCAAGGTAATAAGGAACACAACCAAAGCAGCCTTTGATGAAAACTACATAGGACAAGTAGCAAGACCAATTTAAGAATGAGGGTATTTCAATTCAGGCTGAAGCCTGCTATAAATCCAGTATTTTCAAACTCAGGTGCCAAAATTCAGGACACAGAAATCTTTGGGTTTGTGCCTATATTTTTACAGATTTCTAATCACTACCTAAATGCTTTTTTTTACTGCCAAAAGCACTTATTGCAGTCAATAAAACTGAGCATGATCAGCATTTCTGACAAAATCCAGCCAGTATTAAGGTCTTTCTACAGTTTTCAAGACCAAATTATTGAAACCTGGTCTAATCTAATAAGCATATAGATACTACTATTTAAAATGTTTTTTCTAACATAACATAACATAACATAACATAACATAACATAACATAACATAACATAACATAACATAACAGCTATGTTATATTTCTCATATTACCTAAAATTTTTAATTGACATATTCTGTTTTTTCCTTATTTTGACTGCTTTCTTGTTTTACTTGTACTGACTATTCCAGTTACAGGCCACTCTCTTTCCAGTGCCATAATTCTCTCTCATCAATACTTTAATATTAGTGTATTCCCCTCCTAGATTTGTGCTTTCTGTATGTTATTTGCAGATAATTTCTCTCTTTTTTTTTTGATGTTTACATCTATGTATCAGACTAATCCTCCACTTGTTAAATTCCTGGTTCTGTATAAATCCATACCTGCCCTTGCAAACCAAATTCCTCATTTTACCTATTTTATGCACCACTAAGAGGACAAAGACAAGTGGTAGAAAAAGGAACATAATATTGCACATGTTGTCTCTTTTTTTATCTTCAGTGAGAAGTAGAAAACCCAGGTGTCTTTCCAAGTTGCCTTTTGGAAAGTAAACTAAGACTTACATTATTATTTCCAAGTCATCTGGCAACCCTGGCTTGGTCTTCCAAAATATTAATTACCTTCTCTGCCCACCCAAAATAGTCATGATCATAACTGGGCCATAATTATTTTTTTCTTTCAGTATAGAATTTCATTTTCTTGGCATGCTGCTTCTGTACTCAACACCTGCCTACACACTTCACAGCTTTATTTTTTCTGTTACCTTCCTCTTGTTTTTCAAGGCTATTTCTGATATCTAAGAAAACTGTTTTCCATTTCACTTCACCATGATTTTCCTATCGTGGTGCAGTGACTTTTTATGTTATTCCTGTGACCTTTCCCTAAGTCCCAAAATCTGATGTGATGTGTCAACTTATACAAACTCTTACTGGACCTATAATCACTGCATTAAACAAATTCTGGAGAAAGAGACCTTAACTTATCTCTGGTCTTAACTTAGCTCTTCCACCTCATGTCGGAAATCTTGAATGTGTCTATCTCTTCAAATGTGGGTAAGTAGTTTGCTCTTCATAGTCGTTTTATTTTCCTGATACAAATTCCTTTTACGTTTGTCTCTATCGCAGTGGAGTTTCTCTCCAGGTTTCTTGTCTTCTTTTCAAAATTTTCTTAATTTGTGCTATACTTCAGATTTCTTCTATACACAGTTCTCCTATTTCCTATCATTTATTTTAACTCTATCTTGAGATAATACTTAAATCTTCTTATAAGAGCTGTTATGTAAAATCATTTTCATACATCTCTACATGGGTTTTAGCACTGGAAAGATTAAAGTAAATGTGCTAGATTCACTCTGTAATAAGGGACAAATTATCCTTTTCGCTAACCTGTAGATGGGGATAAAAATAAATAAATAAAGGATTCTCAAATATACCTCTTATCTAGCAAAATTAAACTAAGAGAAACATTAATGCATTACAAACATTAGAAACATTAATCACCCCCGTATTTGTTCTACAGCTCACCTCAGCACGGTAAGATCTCTTTGACTTACTTGCGAAGTTTGTGAATACTCCCATTTCCCCAAATACCCATTACCACCAAAGGAGTTTTCCTTCCTCAGGAGTAACTTGCCCCCTCCTAGGATATAGTAGCAGGAAACTAGAGAAGAGACAACAGCAGAGCCTTCATTTTGTAACACGTCCTGGGTGTCAGCTTGGCAGCGAGCAGAGGGACCTTGGGTGCCACTATCCCATTACATCCAAGCTCTTTTATCATCTCTCCCTACTCACACTCTGGCCGTTTCCTAAACTCACTGAGTTAGTTATGGAGGAGCTACTAGGGTCCGAGCTGCTTTAACTCATTGATAAGGACAAGTGCTGCTTGGAGATGTCACAGGAAATATATCTGACGTGCCAACTTGGAAGAAGCAGAAACTCTCTGCTGCCCCTATCGATTTGAGGGGAAAGTATTGTTACTAGTAAGGCTAATTTATTTCAAGAGTTGGTACTGTGATTCCTTCTCAAGATTTCCTGGCATTGGTTTTAGTTGCCAGCATCAGACAAACATTATGATTCAGCCTGGAATAACCCAAGCTGGATACTTGCCTCTCTTACCTTTCAGGGTTTAGTCATATTTATTTAATATTATTGTACCCTTTAAACCATTATAAATAAATGCAATATGCATTCACAGTAGGAAGACACCAACTCAGTCAGCCATCAGCACGTGCTAAGTGAAGAATTCCTACATGGAGCCACAGCCCATTTGTCCTATAGAAAACAGATGACCGCGAAAAGAAGACAAAGAGCAGGATGTGATCCTCCAAGCTGGAGTCATTGAGAAATTCAAAGAGGGATGGGCTATAGATTGTAAAGGAAGGATAGACAGACATTACTTAGATATATTCCATTCTGTGCATTGGACTACAGCAGAATAGCATTAGGGTTATACTTGTTGAAGAAAGTTCGTCTTTTGAGAACAGCCTTTCAACCAGCATAGGAAGATAAATTAAAATAACAGGTGTGCTTTATTTCTTCAAAATGGAGGAAACAAATGGAATTGAAAAGTGATATTCTTCATTTACAGGAAAATAAACCAAGATGCTTCCCAGCACTGCTACGAAAATTCAGCAGATCCTCTAGGGAGAGTACCAAGGAAAACACCAAATCTCTCCGCCGATATACCTGTCCTGACGCAAGCATATCTCCACAGAAGATGATTGTCTTATACAAGTAAAATAAGAAATAGTTCAAAATTTTGTAAGAATTTGGCAAGGCTTGTGAAAATTGGTTATTCTTGTTAGTATAGCTTTTTATAATTGAATTATAATTAAAAGGCGGAAAATATTTCTATGCGGAAAGTCTATTAAATCTACCTTAACAACCTTTAATGGGTAAGAGAAGTGGGGGAGTCTCTTTGAGGGCTTTTGTTGTGGGTTACTTTGAGCACTTTATATTGGGCATTTCTTCAAGATATTGAGCAGTGTTTCAGATGTTCTACAGTATAAAAACCTGAAATTATCTAGTGCAATGGAATCAATATTGAGCAATATTTTCTCTCTGAAAGAAATTCAGTCTGACAGAAAAGAGTAAGAGCAGTGTAAGAAAACTGAGACTCTGGCAAAAAACTGGATACAGAAATTCCCTGTAAAGCAGTACAAATTAGTTGATGTCACCAGAGCAAGAAAACCATAGTGACAGAATAAAATGTTATCCAGGTTCCAGAATACTTTATTATCACCACCTTAGGTCACTAAGCTTCACAAGCTATATCCATCAACTTTGATAGCAGTGTATATACTCACAGTTGAAGCCAGAAGGTGCAATGCTTTAATGTACTAGAGATTTACATTAAGACACCTGGGTTCAAACTCAGCTCATGGCAAAAACAAAATGGGTTTGTTGGTCTCAGCCTGCTCTCTAGTGGACAATTGCACATAAACTCGGTCCTCAGAAGAATCCCAAGAAGTAGGTGTCTTGACCAAGATATATGCTGAAATTCATAGTCTCTGAGCAGCATTACTAGGCATAATAACATCCTGGATATCTATGTTTCCTGTGCTATTCTGAAACACTGTGAGAGGAGGTGTTTCTATCAGGATCTCTGTATTCAGTCCTTTTTACCAGGATTTGAAAGGATGCAGCAGAATGGGAAACAGTCCAGTGGACAGCAACAAAGGCAATTAGTTGCTTCCATGTTAGGGAAGAATGAAGATAAGATGACATATTGCCATAATGAAGGAATATAACATAACTAGGTAGAATGGTTGTCCTTACTTACCCGTTTTTCATAATACATGACACTGAGACCCCCAAATTGACAAACGTAGCATGATAAAAGGAAATGTTTTCTCAAGGCATTATTAGCTTGTGAGCTTGTTTCTGAAAGATAACTTTAACAACTGAGAGACCTGGGCTGAACAGAACTTAAAAATACTAAGTTTTTATACGAATAATAAGGATAGCAAGAGTTATGTTAGATAGTATTTAAATGTGTAAGCGATACAGACTCTCAAGATTTTGGATATAACAAAGGAACATAAATTGCCCAAAGCTTGGGAAGAAATTATACCCACCGATGCTTTATTTCATAGCTGCCCCTTAAAATGGTTGTACTCTCTTCAACAGGCAGGCAATAGAATGTTGGAATCTTAAATTTGCGTTGGCTGGTATTTTCTGTGCTTCCAGACTAAATTCCTTAGTGACTCATTTGCAGAAATCAGGTGCAAAAAGCTGCCAGGATCTCTGTCTCCTTTTATGGTTAATTTCCTTTATATCACTTAACCTTTTATAAGTCAGGAGACTAATACTTACTGATATCTAAGCATTTACAATTACAGACATATGCCAACTACAGAAGCAAAGAAAATATTTTATCAAGTTAAAGTCTCTTTTTAAAACTTCTTTTCATTTGCATCTTACTACAGTTTTTTTTTTTTAATTTTGCAGTCTTGTACTTTATTCTAGTCTATGCTGAACATTCCATCATGTTATCTACCTCACTTAACTCACCAGAATATTTGGACACTTCTACCTTTTACAAGCTTACATTTCAAGTTCCGGATTCATTTCTTTTTTTTATCCAAATGCAATTCACTTCATGAACTGGCTGCTATTTACCATGTTTAGGATACTGTATTTATAGATTTTACATTTTTATATTATTTATGGATTTACAAGCAATCTCTTGAATTAATACAAATATTCTGAATTTACATAATCATCATCTACTTTTTTTTCCACAATTAACCAGTTTTACCTTCAGCCTTGCAAAGAAATGAAACTAGGTAAAATTGAAAGGAGAATTAATCAATCACTAACTTCCACTGCTCTCAGTTACATGTTATACTAATAGTTGTCAAACTCTTATTTTTGTGGTGTTTTCTTATTTACCGCTTGTGATTACTTCCAATCTTACAATAGTTGATGTTTTACTTAAGGTTTGAGCTAGAAAATACTAATGAAAAAATATGAGCTATCATTTACAGATTTTTTTTCTAGACATTATAGTTGGAAAGTTTGAACTAAGTGAATTTGACAGCCCCTAAAATCACAAGGCAAATGAAGTAAATTCTTAATTTATTATTAATTAAATGTTGCAATATGGGGAGGAGATCTGACTCATAATTGCTGAGCTTTTGAAGATGACAATATGCTTCTGTGAATAAATTTTTACTGCAAAATTATGTACTTATGGAGTAGCTTGACATGTGTAATTTCCTTCCAGATTAAAAAACATAATAATTAGAAATGTTAAACAGGGCCTGAATTTGTCAAGCATAATGCAAGGGAAGGAAGTAGCTCATACACTCATACAACTCATACACTCATACAACTCATACAACAAGACTCATACAACTTCAAAAGAATGTGAATTGTGCATTTAAGTTGTGTATGAACTGAGATAATTACCAAGAAAATATCAGCTTTTGCAGTCAATAAAAGACATTGCATAGAGTTTGTCAATTTTTCTGAGCTGACAAATGAAAGATGATATCTGCTGAAATGAGTTACAGTTTGTATGAGAACTACTATGGTGCTTAAGAGCTAATGTTTTTATTTCCAAAGCCTGCAGATGTAAGGAATATTAATAAAGCTATTTATATTTAGCTAGTTGTAGTGGTGTATCAGGTACCCAGTAAAAAAAGAGGCTTCCTGATGGAAGTAGTCTTTTCACCAAACAGCTTTCTAAAAATTATTTCCTGCTTTATTCTCCTAATAATTCAACAGCAGTCAGACAAGGGAAACCCTGTCAAAAGGGCTGGTGTAGAATTTCTGTGGCACTCATGACTGCCTGCTGGCAAATATTAACACATAAAACAAAAATGAGTACGATGTGCTGGAGCTCAAAATGGTGCTGGCCACAGCAAGTGTACTGGTAAAGTCACAGTCTCCCCCGTAATAGTGCTGCCTCACTGGTAAAGGGCAAATGAATAAAACCAGTACAGTTTATGCTATGCAAGGACTTAATCTTGGTTTGCGATCACGTAGAAGAGCTTCACATTCTTTATCTTCTGCAGAGCTGAGATCCGTGCATGTTAGAGGAAGGGCAACCATGACTGTGTCTACTCCAGGGAAGCAAAGGACCGAACGAGAGCTCAGCTCAAGCAGAGCTGATCAAAGCCTGTTGGGAACAGCAGGAGCGGAGCTGCTTGGTAAAGCAGGGTGAGCCAGGGCTGAGCACGACCACAGCACAAGCCACTCAGTGACTGCAATGGGCTCTATTGACAGCCCATCAGGGAAAGACAAGGCAACAAGCCAGGTCCAAGGTCCGGCCAGGAAACCTAAGAGCAACCCAGGAATGGGCCTAGAGGCAGATACACCCCCAGCTGAGCGCCCTCATAATTTTGAAGTCACAGACACTCATTTCTAGTGTCGTAACTGAGCTCCCTTAGCCATGATAGAGATTCCCTGACAAGATGGACCCTTCCCCCGTACCAGCGGTGTGGTGCCCTTGAATGAGTGGATGAGCCACTGTCCTGAACAACACACCCTCCCAGCAGCCTGACTGGGGCTTGAGGAACCTGAGGCATGCCAAGTCTCCATGTCACACTGATGGCAGACCTACACCTTCCTCCTGCACAATCTTAGTCATGCGTTTCTATTCGCAGAGCTGATTTCTGCAAAGCGGCCTAGTACTGAGCCATTCCCTTGGCTTCTGCTGACCCTGTGTATGCCAGACGCATGAAACAGCTGGCTCACTAAACACATACCACAAAGAGTTTTCATCTTAGCAGGAAAGATGGAAGCCCGTGCTATTATCAATAGCCTTATTGTCCAAAGGATCACTCTGACTGCCATTATTATTTCAGACATAATATAAGAGGTGACTGGTTAGCTCTGCTTCTGTGGTCTCAAAATGGCAGGAAGATTGCCACACAACTAAAAATAGAAATGTTCTCCGAAAGTAACAGTCATGTGAGAGAGACACACACTGGGCTGAATGAATTATCCATAAGAGCAGAAGAAAAAGGAAAGTCAGGTGAGAGCCCAGAAAGTCCTAGAATAGCAGACATGCATCTCTATTTTCCTTTCCCTTTTCATTACAAATACAGCTCTTTCAGGAATCTCTTTCAGCTGCACATAGACTGGAGCATGGTCAAGGAACTGCCGTAGTCTTCTGCTCTGGCAATTCTTCCCTACAGTTTTATTTTAATTCAAAAAAAAAAAAAAAGTAAGAAAGAAGTTTGTTAAAAGGAAGCTAAAAGGGGCAGCTAAGAGTCTTAACTCTGTACAGGCCCCAAGGATAACTATTTAAGGATATTGTGTCAGAAATATATACTGTCTCTTAAGAAAGACTTTAGAAGGAGCAAAAGGAAAGTGGTGTAACTACAGGGTAAGTGAGGTTGTTAGAAGCAAAAATACATCTTTGAACATGCTGCAGTCGTGTTCAAATGACACAAGAAGAAAGTTACAAACTCTGGCAGGTTAAATGTGAAAACATAATAAGGCAGGCCAAAAAGCATCTGAGGAATAACTAACAAAAGGAATGAAAACTAATAATCCTTTTCTCTACAAAACACCTCAGGAGCAGGAAGTTTGCCAGAGTCTATAAGACCAGTTGGTTTTCAGTGCATAAAAGGGTATTCAGAGAAGACAAGGTCATTGCAGAGAAGCTAAGTGAACTCTTTGTATTGGTGCTCCCTGTGGAAGAAACTGGGAAGATTCCAAAACTAGAACCCTTCTTGGCAGGGGACCCATCAGAAGATCAGTCTCAAATTGAAATTACTGTAGAAGAGATTATGGAATAAATAGATAAAGTGAAAATCACCAAGATTGTATGGTATTCACTCCAAACTTCTAAAGGAACTCAAGGATGAAAGAGCTGAATTACTCACAGCGGGGTATAACCTATTGCTTAAAATTGCCTTGCTTCTGGAAGGCGGCAGATTTGACATTGATTCTTTTAAAACATTCCAGAGAAAATCCAGGGAATCATAGGAATTTAAGTCTGACATGTGAACTGGGAAAATGAATAGAAACAATATTAGGGGATACCTGCATAGATATGATTTATTTGGGAAGTATTTACATTCTATAGAGGAACATACTGCCTTTCAATTTTGATAAAAATCATTTAAATGAGTCAAAAAGTTATGGACAATATGGGGTGATGAGGCCAATACAGTCTGCTTTGATTTCCAGAAGACCTGAGTTCAGTCAGACTTAGGGTTTGCTAAACTAGAATGTCTATGAGGTGGTGATATAGACAGTAGAAAATAGATCACCCAGGAAGTGCAGGGCAGGTGCCTGGGGATTTTATAGGGAGAACATTATGCAAAGGGAATCTGAGTGTGTTCAGCCTAGGCCTGGCATGAGTCTTGGGAAAAGACTGAGGAAAATTGCTATGCGCAAAAAAGTGTTGCTCAGAAGAATCTAGCTTGCCATTAATGTGCTCACAGACTTCAGGAAGAAGTCAAAGGAACAGCATATGGCAAAAGTCTCAAATCAAACCATGAATCTCTGTTGAATTCCTAGGGGCTTCAATGGGAAGGAATCCTAAAGGAGTTCCAGTTCTAAATATGTAACAGTCTAATAGGTTAGAACAGTAATTCTTCTCACATCAAATGTAATGGGTACTTTTCAGATTTAATGTGTTTGTGACATTTTGCAGACTCACTCTTCCTTTGTTGTCCTCACATTGCTACAGAGGGTACCCCAGGGTACTTTATAAAACTGTAACTGATGTAAAAATGTGATTGGCAGATTTTTGTATGTGAAATATGCTTCATGACATTTTAAAGTTTTTCTTAATGGAATCTGCTTTGTTCTCTGTTAGGCTGCAGTTCATTTCTTTTATGTGAATCAGATTTTTGCATTGGAGACAGTACCAAATATATTTTTTTATGTATTTTTTCTCAGTAAAATAGTAAATGATGCTTATTGTATTATAAGAGACATCTAAAAAATACAACCATAACATTTCTATTTTGGTAAACTGCCTAGATTTCCATGTAAATAAATTTTTTAATATTTCTGTGTGAAGATTACCAAAAGAGAAATCATACATAACAAACTTGCTTAATTTCTTTGAGGAAATGACAGCAAAAGCAAACAAGGGTAAAGAAGTATACATTATTTACTTTGATTCCAAAGAAGCTTTTAATACGGTACCAAATAAATTATTAATGAATAGGCTGAGAAGGTAAGGAAGTAATACTCAACTGGGTAACAAACTGGCTTCCTTACAAAGCCAGAGAATGATCATAAATGTAAAAGGAAGATGATAAATGTAACACCACAGAACTTGACATTAGACCCTCATCTTGGTCATATTAGTGAGCTGGAAAACTGACAGAGCTGCAGGGCAATTTGGTGAGCATCAGGAATGCAGAGAGCAGCAAGTCATGGACAGAAAGGGGGGAGATATAGTTCAAACCAAAAGGAAAAAAAGCAGGAGCTATGTATGTCTTGGAAGTTATAAATGCAAAATGTACACAAGTAAAAATAAGAAATTAAAAAAAACAGAGATAATGCCCTAAATAATAGGCTATATTGTGCATATAAAAATCTGTCAGTGATAGATATTCAGTGATAGATGTACTTTAAAACATCTGTTATTTAGATAAATGTTTAGATTAATTCATGTTTGAACTGTTCAGTTAGAATGCAAAATACGATATAAATACAATTAGCTGTTCGACATCTGGCAGACAGTGGAAAATACAGAAATGATATGCAGAAAGTGGTGAATGCTCTAGAGTGAGGAAGTGCTTATTAAATCCAAAATCATATAAAAAAGGCATACAAAAAGAATTCAAAATTGGAATATTAGTTTTAATCTATCCAGGCAAACAGAGATTGAAAGTTCTTTTCATGAGTTCACTTGTTTGGCTGTCTTTGTGCAAAGAAACTGGTAATTATGCCAGCAGACACATTGGTGACTGGCAGAGTAGTAATATTAATTCTTCTTCTTCCCGTTGTTCTCAGTAAATCAGGAGGAGGCATACAGGTAGATGACAACACTTGTGGGAAGAGTGCTCTGATACTTCTGGGAGTAAAGGAGTGTTGAACATCTCCTGTACTCAAAAGTGCAGATGCCTACTCAGTCTACTGTGCCTGAGAACACCGAGCCGTAAGTGGCCAGGCCAGTCCCTGCTGAGGGCCCGCTTGTGGATGCCTGCTGAAGTTCTGCACAGCTGCATCTGGCAGTAATGCTTGCTGTATTCCCGTTTTCTAGTCTTTGTTGACTCATGGTAGGTGGTGACTTTGTTCTGTTACTCATACTCCAGTTGCCTGCTGTACAGCAACATGCACAACATGCCGTGCACAACATGCTGTTCTCAGAAGTCTGTACTTGTTCCTCATCTTCTGAGCGTCAGTGTCAGTTCTGGACTCAAAAAATTTCTTCTCCACTCTCCATATGTTTTAGACTCTTGAAATCAGATCTGTGATCTCAGTATTCTGCAGTCTAGAACCAAGCTAACTGAAAGGTAGAAGATTAAGAAAATGAGAATAAAGTTCAATAGAGTTGCTTTTGTCAGACTCCATCAGGAGACATTTACATATATGATGGAGAAAATTTCAGGAGGGCTGAACATGGAAGGAAGAAGGAAATACAAAATCAATTCTGGCTGAAGGAACGGAGTTATGACACAAGACTCCCACTTCTGTTTCATGTGCAAGACGTCCTAAACCAGAAAACAGCCCTCCTCCAAACGAAGCAAAACCGTAAGATTCTTGTATGTTTCCTTGATGTTCTTAGGGCTGTTCTTAGGGTTAAATGCATATAGCTATCACAATTAATTTGTTACTGGAAGGAATTAAATGGTAGGATTGTATAAGAAAATGAATGGAATGGAATGAAACAGAAATCGTACTATTTTCGCAGTAAATTCTAACATCCACAATCTAAAGCAACACAGTTGTCTCCCTGCCGATTTCAGAAACATATGGAGAAAACAGGATTGAAAACAGTGATTGTGGAGACACTTTCTCACAGGTTTTTGTGCTGGGGATCAAAGCACAGAAAAC
>JAUBNY010001095.1:144795-161315 GCA_032275445.1 Crypturellus soui | reverse complement strand
GAAAACAGGATTGAAAACAGTGATTGTGGAGACACTTTCTCACAGGTTTTTGTGCTGGGGATCAAAGCACAGAAAACAAAATAAACCTTTTTCCTGCTCCATCTGAATCCTTCTCACAGTATGGGGATGAACTAATCTTGGTATACCGGTCTGTTTTGTGTTGCTCTTTGTAGATTTTCTGTATTATTAAATCTTTCTCAGCAGAAGTCAGTATGGAGAGTCTTCATGAGGTTTTCTTTTTTGACTCTCTTAAATTAACCTATGGCTGCTCCTGCTTAATATTTAACATCTCAGATATTTTCATCATCTTACCGGACAACTTTAGTATAAAGGTCCTGTCAAATTCTCTGATAAATCTTACATCTGTACCTCATCTCTAATATTTTCATAAAGAATTTGTCTTCAAAGACATATCCACCTTTGGTAGATTTCCAGATTTCATATCCACAAATTAAGATGAAGCCCTCCCTCTTTACATCAATCTCCTAATGCTTCTTATAAGAGAATTGTCAGCTTCTAACTTCGGAGTGCTTAGTTTTGCAACACTAATGATCTTTTCTTCATAGCAAATGCCAAAAAGAGCAATCTGCTATTAGCATCAACACAATGATGAACAGAAGTAGACCCAATGATTAAGAGCATGTAATTTTGTTATGCATTGGAGAATAGTTTCCTTGGGATCCTGTTCTGGACAATTTTCCATTTAATTGCTTCTTTTACAAAGCTTTCAAGATACCTAGGAATTTTATATAGGTGTTTATAGTAGGTTAAAAGGAATATAATAATGTTTTTAGTAGATGTGTAGAGAGTGAAGCTGCTATGAAAAAGAATGATGATAGAAGCAGAAATGGAAGAAATTTTACTACTGTACTGGAAAAAAAAACAAATATACTGCAAGTTCACTTGCTTTATGCTATTGCATAGAGAAGCATTAATATATCAAAAGTATTTATTGGCAGGTCATTTATAGCCAAATGGTCATCAACTGTGGTTATACTGAAACCTTGAACGCGGTCATTTATAGTGTCTACCTTTATAAATAATCTGTTGCATCCTCTAAAATCATAATTGACAGAAAAGTTGCTTCATCTGGGTTATCTGCAATAAAAATAATATCGCTTCAGGCATCAATTGATAACTTTATTTTCTGAGCGAGGAAAATCATTAATCTTGAGAGACAATCAACTGCTAAATCAATTATAAAAATATAGGTGCTTTCAGTTATCTTTAATTGTTCATTGTCATGAGAAACTCAAGCACTCAATGTAGCTGCCTGAGGCATCAGCTAAACAAACCTGTGATGACGTTCCAGTAGTTTGCATGAAAGTGGAGTTGAAATATTTGAATAAATCTTAGCCAGGATCAAGCTTCCTGGAGCAGGAAGATGTGAAAGGGAACACACTGCCTTTCCTTCTCACATTTGCACTGGACAGTGAGCCACGTTCCTGGTTGTCACACGATGGAGAGGAGGACAAGATACTGTGCAGCCATTTCTCTCTCTCCTTCCAAGCGCCATCTCCATCATGGCTACATCCAACCTCTGGATATATCCTTCTCTGTTCCATAATTCCACTGGAATTTGAAGCACTGAAAAGTAATGGTCGGTCCTACTCTGAGCATTTACAAGAGTGTTTTTCTGTAGCTGCCCAACTTCATACTTGTGCTCCAGCTCCCTCCCTCAAAATAAAATAAAAAAAAAAGAAACAAACAGAAATGCAAGGGAAGATAGAATTAGCTCTTCCAGAGGAGGCATTACCAAGTCCCTGTGAAGTGTATGGGCTGTACCTCACCCTGCTGTACATGCATCCTAAATGCTAGCATTAGTGAAGGAATTTTCCCAAGTATTACTGGAAATCACAATATTCCCTTTAGGTTATCACTAATAGAATTTTAAAATATTTATATTATTATCAGCTCCTGCATCTTCTCACCTAACTGTAAACTGTAATCAACCATCAGTATCTCAGCCTTTCCACAGCCTTTCCAAATCCATCAAAAATGAACTTATTTTTAAACAGTAAAGGTGCACCTATCATTGGAGAGCTGTGACTGCTTCTGTATACTGGGTAATAAATTTAAATAGCATAGGAAAAATGGCAGAACTTGTTTATGTATTCTAACTCTGCAACCTTACAACTTTAAAGATGAACAGAAGTAGGTCTCTCATTAGGCAACGGTTTTATTTTATGGTGAACTGAAGATTCCTAAAAGTCTCTTGGACTGTCATGAGAACTGAGAATGCTGAAGACCTCAAACGCTATTGTACTGTGGTGAGAGAATAGGTTAGATTAGATTAGAATGGGTTATATTAGATTGCATTGGATTAAATTAGAAAAGATACGAAATAAATCTCTCTCATTTTTTGCTGCAGTTTAAAAGGGTAGAATTGTGGGATGTGTTTATACCATAGTGTACCTTCCCCTCTCTGATTTTGTAAGTAATAAGTAATGATTTGTAAAGCTTAAATATGGAGTTCTTGTTTGTTTGTTTTAATAAAATGCCTTTTCAGGAATAGGGAGATAGTAAATTAAACTCAGTAAATACGGAAGATTTTGGCATGCTTTCCATAATGGAAGACATGTAAGACCTGAAATAGGTCTTAGGTTCAATTTTTCGGAACTACTACTTCACTCGCAGAATTGCAGAATTGAATGGCAGTTCAGCTGACTATAGCAAAAAAAAAAGAAACTTTACAAACTTTAAAACTTAATACTATTTTTCTAAAACTTGTTTTAAAGATTATGTCTTTTAATATGAAAAACTATTCCATTAATTGAGTAGCAATTAAGAATCTTCTCAAAACTAAACCACTTAAACAGTCTGGGAATTCTTATGGAAAATTTTAAAACTATTACACTTCAAATTGAGTTTGAAAGTAACACATATTCAGTTGCTTTTTTTTCTTCTTCGATCATTTTTAATTACTAGTATATTTGCATGAAAATAGGTTCTTTATTTCTTCAGAGCTCATCTGCTCCTGCTGCTTATTCTTCATTGAAGATGTCACATGTAAAGGGTTAGATCTTCAGGTGAGGGATAAGTAGCAACAGCAGATGTACTTTAAAGAAATACAGTTTTTATGCAAATATTATGCACTGTGCAGTTTTATAATAAATCCTGAAGTTAAGTTTGACAGTCATTGCAACTGCACACAGCCTATCAGGGACGCACCTTAAAGATCATCACACTCAGGGGCCTGGCTGGTGACCACAGTAAATGAGCTGTTGTTGATCATCAGGTATTCCAGAACTGTATTCAAAAATTTGCCTATTTCAGCAAAGTCTTGGAATGACAAAATGGCATCATAGTGATTTTCACAGTCAGATTCTCATCCTGTATAGGAAAAACTAGAGACAATGCGGCATCTGCTGAAAGGGGGGCACCATTTGGTTCTAATAGGAGGGAAAGGTAAGTGGAAGAGGAAGAGAAAACGGAAGGAGGAAGAGTTTTGAACATGCATTCTATTAAGGATAATACAGCTGCTAAAACCCCAGAAGTAAAATTTCATCTAATTTCTTCCGGTATAGCAAAAGCCAAGTAGGCAGAGGCAAGGTCCAGCAAGTACTTCACCTGCAGTCAGAAATTAACTGTACACTCAGATAGTTCAAATCTACAATCCAAATGCTACTAATAAAAACAAAGCACAGAGTCCCTTTTACATTGTTTCATCCTGTTTAAAAGACAAACATTTGCAGACTGCAAGCCTCAAATGGATAAAAGCTACCATGAGAACTTATAAGCCATCTGCTAGCTTCCTAATGAAGCCAGTAACTATTATTGTTTACAGTTGAACACCAGGGGTCATGTGTATTTGCTGTAATGAAAGAATCAATGCATCACTGCAGATGCTAAAAGAGAACTTTTTTTTTCCAGCCAGCTAATTATAAATACAATAAACTTGCAAATTAAAAAAAAATCTGTTCATCTCCACAGAGAGACACTGCTTGGCACACCAAATACTGTTCTGTTTTCTTGTACTCTCCACTTGTCAGACTCAGATTACAGAAACAGAATCATAAGAAGTTTCTCTTCAATACTCAACAAATAGCTGATCACCAAGGAGTGCTTAGCCCCTAATTCTCTAGGCTTTACAAACCGCCTGCATTATTTAATTGTACTGTTTATCTGAATGTGTGCGTGAGTGTACTGCCAGCCACCTATCTGTTGCTGCTTGACGATCCTTTTGCCTGGAGAATATGAGATATGAAAACTTGGCTTTGTTGAACTGTTAAAAACATCCTGAAGTTTCTTGAAATTTGTAAAAGTTGAAGAAAAAGTGATACACAGCAGTGATAGAATCCATTTCTGAGTTTACAGTTTCATCATTCAAGCAAATCTACACGTACAGAATTAAGGAAGAGAACGAAGAGCGTGCCTACCTGCTTGCAGAGCTCAAAGCCTGCAGGTGACTCTTCACTGGCCTCTGGTACCACCAGGCCCATGGTGCAACCTTCTTGCAGCTAGTTCTCCTTCCCCAATTCTACCTGCAGCATGTGCCAAGGTACATACTTATTATATACATACACTGGATATAATATCAGCTAGATGGGTTGCAGCAGACTGGAAAGGTGCACGATTACATTATTTTACAATAATATTTTATATTTTATATCTTATTTATTTCATATTTTATAGCGTATCATTTTGCAGTATTGTATTTATTATTTTATACTAACAAATACTTGTAACAAGCTGTACCCTAACTAGACACAAAGCTAATGAAGCTGTTAACAGGACAATAAAGCTTGGGTTTTTAAATTTGGTTTTCATATTGTGGAGATGGCCAGGGAGAGAGAACACCTGGTAGACTGGAGAGAACAGAGTTTATTAATGAGCCAAGAGAGCCAAGAGTACTAGCCCTAGGTGAGCCCTGTTTGGCTGAACGCTGGTTCCCTGCGGCTGAGCTCGACCTGCGGCTGAGTGCGGCGCATGCACGGCGAAGCGCGGCGCCCTGCGGTGCGCAGCCCTCTCAGGGCTGCTGCCGCTGCAGCTCAGCTGTGACTACCTGTGTCAGGGGCCCAAGTTGTGAAGCAGCACAGAGGCCGTTGCACTAATGCCGCTGCTTCCACCAGTGCGAGTGCCTCGCGGCGAGGCTCTGTGCTGCACGGAGCTGCAGCCCGTTGCTGTGGCCCTCTCCTTGCCAGGTGCCTGAACGTACGTGTGCACGCCTGACATGCTCCTCAGGCATGGGCTCACCAGCCAGGCTAGGAGGGCACTGAGACGTGTGTGAAGAGAAGGTGGAGAGGCCTGCTTGGCTTTGCTTTAGCAGATCTCTTCCCTTCACCAGGGAAAATCAGCGAACAGACTTAGCAAGGGGAGTACAGAACAGGATGAGGAGAATAATTCAATTCCAGTTGCTACTGTGACAATGTTTTTGTTTTTGTGTACTTGAGTGAATCACTTAATTTATCTGCCTTAATTCTCTGGTTTATAAAACGCCTGAGATAATACCACAGGCAAAAGTATATGAAAATACTTGCTTCCCTAAATTACAGGGGAGTTGCAAGAATTAATTAGTTAATGTTTGCAAAGTGCTTTGGAGCCAGAAAGCACTCTATAAATGCTAATTATTAAATCAAAGGTTTATCTGACTTTATTACTAAACCACTAATAAAATAAGTTACATAGCAGTTGTAGGTTGGAAAAGGCATTTCTACTGTCTAAAAGATATAAAGGTTTTAATTAGTAAATGTTTTGAAAGTGTTTTGCTGATAAAAAAATACTGAGTATTAATAAAGGTTTTCCCTAATGAAAACAGCTACAAAATATGAACTCCTGGGTGCTACTGTAACTTCTGCATATATTATCTAAAATTTTGTCCCATGACAGCAGTATTTTTATTTGATGCACAGTTTCTATATTATTGGTGAAAAAAAAATGTAGTTTTGTTTGTCAAATAAATGTTCAGATGCAGCAAGAGATTAAAGGTATCATTCTTATCAGAGAATAGCAAAACATAACGTATTAGCAAATTATACATATATACACATACCATTATTTTGACTATTAACTTAAAACTGTTTTTTTTTTGCAAAAAATTCCAGACGTCTGAGTTCTAAGGCTCTGCACATATCTGACATGCTATCTCAAAATGTAAGTATACAAGCACATTGGAGTCTTTTGCAAATAGGCAATTAGGAAGACTTTGTTTAGATTAGCATTTTCAGATTCTGATATCACTAGTGGTATTGATCCATTACTGAATGGAAACAATAGAATTATAAATAATGATGCCAAAAAAAAAAAAAAGTATGCTCAAGAAACATTCTGTTCTGTAGCTAGGGGAAAAGCACATTCATTATTAATGAATGATGCTGATAAAATACTTCCCATTGTGAAAGTAAATTGTGAAAAAACAGATGGGATGGTTCTGAGACAGTCATGAGGGCACTGGAATCTGCGGGTGGAAAGCAAATAATATAGATTTCAGTAGCACAAAGTCATATATTTGGTTAGCATTAGGGGATGGTGGCCTTGGTCCCAGGAATCCATGTCACAAAAGAAGAGCTTGGTCACATTAGCAATCTTTTGACCCAGGCTACAAATGAGATGCTGTGGCAGAAGCAGTTAATCCAATTTGGGGGCAAAAAGGAGAGAGGCATCTGTGGTAGAAACAGAGAGATTACATCACCTCTATACCTGACATTAGTGTTACTACTACTGGAAAGTTATTTCTACTCTGATATTCCAAGCCAAAGAAAGATGTCTTTTATGTGAAGTCAGAAAAGAGGAATTAAAATGATTAAGGGACTAGAAAACAAATTTTATAGTGAAGACTTACCAAAGAGGAGATTAAAAAAAGATTTTATCACATTATGTACACTTGTAAAATAGAAATAGTCTTTCACTCATATAAAAAGAGATTTTAAAGCATCTGGTAAAATATAAGAGTGAAGAATTCTGACATGGAAATGTTTTCCTCCTTTCTATATCTATGTTTAATTAAGCTGGAATACAGGAGTCAAAATTCCAGTGTTTGAAGAGGGTGCAAAAATCACTTGCTTGACCTCAAATAAAAATTAAATAGTTTTATCATTTAGCTTGTTGAGTATCCTGAAAGCATTTAAAGAGCAACTCAAAAATTAGTTTTCCCTGCTTGATTCAGTGGTTTTTTTACCCTTACTTATTTTAGCGACATAGTTGTCTGCCTCCTGGTTAGATATTTGCTTTCAAGAAAATATGCTTCTGTCACTGATCTCAGAAAAATTTTAATTGTTTATAAAAGTATACGGATCAAAAAAAGATTAAGCTAGCCATACTCTGAGACAATGTTATATCTCAGGCATCATGTACAGCAGTCTATCTAGATGATATCCTCATGCTGACCAGAAGAAGAGCTTTGCAGAGGTCAAGAAGCTTTATCGTAGCCTGGAGTTGACAGTGGTTGCCCTGTATGCAGCTAGATGGCCTCGGCAATGGTGGGTCACCCTAACAGTTTTAAATCGTCAGACTCAAACAGGTCCCCTTGGTGCTGCAAAGGTATCAGCTGTCAGGTAAGGCAGCAGAGGAAATAGAAAGTTTTGACATGTTCATTATGGGTTGTCTTTCATCCATCATTGTTTGGGTTTGGCTTTTTTGCTATTTCTTAGTTTTCTGCAGGTTCCTCAGTTCCTTATTTGACATTGTTTCTAAAAATATGACACGACAAGACATCATAATTATTCTGCCACGATGATCTGGTATATTTGAACATATGAATCTTCTGTAAATAAAGTGAAGGGATATGAAAGAGAATTTCAGCTCTACAGTTTGGTTTAAGGCCTTTGATTTTACTTTGATTTGGAAATGTCATGGTTCAGTGAAAGCCTACCAGAGTGAGTTTAATGGATTAGAATACATTATTAAAATGAGATTTCTGGAGAAGTATATTCCACAGATGCAGAATTTTGAGAAGGGAGATTAGACAAAATGACTTCTGAGGGACCTCTACTGTATTAAAAGGTAAGGTATCTACTACTTTTTTGTTCACGACCTAAAGGTTAAAGGACAAGAGTACCACCAGAGGTTCAACACAGTGGACTGTTCCAATTATAATTTTTTCTCCTTCATTTAGGTTGAAACATTGAAAATATCTCTTAAAGATAAATGCAAAAAAGCATTAATATTTAAAGTGGTGTTGTGAACACACACACAAAAAGTCTGCTTACATGTGCCTTTGAGATTTTTTTTTTAAACATATTCTCCTTCAAAGATTTATTTGATTTAGGGAAACCTCTGTTCATAAACCACGCCTTACCCTAAGCCTATAAAAACATGATCTACAACCTAGAAGTTTAAAAATATATAGAATCATAGAATCATAAAATCATTATCACAGAATCACAGAATGGCTGAGGCTGGAAGGGACCTCTAGAGATCATCTAGTCCAACCCCCTGCTCCAGCAGGGACACCCAGAGCACGTGGCACAGGGTGGCATCCAGGTGGGTTTGGAAGATCTTCAGAGAAGGAGACTCAACAACTAGTCTGGGCAGCCTGTGCCAGGGCTCTGTCACCCTAAACAGTAAATAAAGAAGAACTTATTTACTCATACAGAGATTAAACTTCCTATGTAATTTATATCCATTACCCCTCATCCTGTCACCGGCCACTGCTATGGTTGGAAAAGATCTTCAAGAACATTGAGCCCAACCGCAATTCCCTCAACACCTTGCCTGCTAAACTATGCCTTCATATTGATCAGGTCTTATCTTTTTGTTTTCAGCATCATGGAGCCAGTGTCACACACGACTTTTGAAGGACTCGTTCCTGTCACATGTGTAGAAGAAGTGGTGATTCCAAGCCCCAGCTTCAGAAGGCTTTCTTCCAGTGCCAGCTAATATGCCTTCCTGGGAGCTGAAACGCAGGGGTCTGCTGGAAGCAGCTCAGGTTCCAGCTTGGGAAGGTCAGCCTAGGATAGGCGAGCTAGCTAGACGTCCAGGTGCATCCGAGGAATGGGGTGGGCATGGGGATAGTGGATGATGGTGGCGACAGCAGTTCTCAACTATCAGTTGCTGCCTCATCCACTTCTCCCAGGAACTGTTGCTGTGACCATCAGTCAGGCCCTAGGGTGGCTTCAACACCAATGAGGGATGGGCAGCATATGCAACTCCCCTTGGAGCCTTCTCAAAGCAGAGTCCAGAGGTGAGCACTCTTGTTTTGGCTTTGTGTGACAGGAGTGCGAAGGTTTCAGTTGTCACCCCCCCAGCCAGGGCTTAACAGCAGATGTCACTGTTGGCAGCTTGGCCTTCTGCAGGCTGCTTACAGCAGCAAGGAGCACGGAGGTGACCACTCCACATGGCCTGGAACTGGCTTTTGGGACACTCCGGAGAGTAGACCAAGGTTAATGCAGCTACTAGACACAGGGCAGCATGGTGTGGAGGCACACCAAGGCCAGGGGTAGGCAAGGCCCAGGACAATTTAGCCCATTACAGGTCAGAGCAGGCTACTCTAGGAGCGAGAGGGGATAGGTAGTATCTGTTAGGAAAAAAAAAAAAAAAAAAAAGGAGCTGGGAAGGGGAAGGCAAGGAAGGTAGCAGAAACCAGCACTTGCTCCTGAAAAAGGAGATTCCCCGAGCTCTGTCAGCGATATATCAAAAACAGTGGAGAATCTTGGTTTAAGCATATGAGGTGAAAGTAGATTGAATTTGCAGAACAATCTGTTGTTGCACTACATTTTAAAGCTATACTCCACTTTATTTCTTCAAGCTGAAATGCTATATTCTACAATCTGGATTCTTTTCCCCCTGAACTTCTGGAGTGGGATGCAGGCTGCTGCATGGGAGTAACTTTCAATTTTGTTATTTTCTGTAGTAAAGCCATCAATGGTTAGATAATCAGAGAGTTTCTGAAATAATGTTCATAGGGAAAAAAAACAATGGTGGTTTATCAGAGAATGTGGTATACCGAGTTGTAGAAACAGGTACTAATGCTTTCATGCAGAAAACAATGTCTTCTGTGAATGATGATGCCTGTAGCACTGCTGGTTGACTCCACAGATTGAGAGAACAGAACATTATTATATTATTATTATTATCAACATCAGCTCTCAGATTTTAGTCTAAGGATTATGTTTTACTACCTAAATCATGCAGTATTTGCCTAGCTTTTATTTATTTTCCCATGCATTTTTTTACACTGATAGAGGCTATTTCTTTATTAGTGCACGGAACTTACTTAGGAACATACAAGTCAGATAACTACAACTTATGCCTAGCTCAAACAAGAAATTAAAAGGAGTGAGAAAAAGCACCTGGAATGTTTGTGCATCTTATATGTGGACATAGGCATTTTGTAACACATATTTGGCTGTATGCAATTTATAACTGTTGTATGCCACATTTTACCTGGGAATAAGATACTGTATAAGAGTGTTCTGTATGAAATACCATCTTTTCCTTTTGATAAGAAAGCTTATCTCAAGTACTTCTGAGACCATGTAGTGAAATAGTAAAAATGACAGCACAGTTCAACAGATTCAGCTCAGGAGTTGAAAGCATCCAATGTTCTAATACTTCTGCTATTTCATTTAGATATTTTTTACTCCATCAGCAAGTCATTAGCTCCACCACAAAATGGACACGTGTATTGTGTCCATCATGATGACAATATAGTACAGATCTTTAAATTCATTCAATCCTCCAAATACTGCGAATTTACAGATCTAAAAACATTAGGATTCTGCATTTTGCAAAACAGAGTGAAAATAGCCTTGGGTGATTGATCTAGCAGTGCCAAATTTCGGCATTGATATATCAGTCCCATTTTTGCTAAAATTTTTCCCATAGTCTCTATTTTTTTTTGCTGCAGCATACAGTTAATAATAATAGAGGCCTTGCATTGCTTTGTTGTTGGCCAGGTGGAAGTCATAAAGCACTTCGCACTCATGTAAGGGAACTACTTTTTTGAGGAGAGGGAAAAAGGTAGATAGCAGGTGGAAAAGCATTTTATGCAAAGAAGCATTTTTTCATATTAAATTGTGGCAGATTTACCTGTTCTGTGAAAAAAAATTCATTTTTAGAAGAAACAAGACCTCTTTATCAGTCAGACTTTTTTTTTTTTTTTTTGGTAGCGTGTTAAAATACTCATGCAACTAGCCCAGTCTACTTCATTTACGGCACTGTGTTTTTAACAGCAGGAGATACTTACTTTAGAAAGTTCTTATTAAAACATTCCTTTTTGTATTTCATCTGTTGGCCCCATTAGATACGACAGACCAGACGTACATAATAAATTATTTCTTCTGGTTTTGCCAGGAGTGCTTACTCCTTGCATCAGTAGGTAGAGACGTTTATTTTTTAGAGATAAATTTCATAATTCATTCCCCAATCACTTAAATTCTGTTGGAAAGCAATGAGGATGGACTATGTGGATTTTCAGGGAGATGACTGTGGCTCTTGATTCAGAGCCATTTGTTGATATTACAAGTTAGAATTGCAACAGCTGTGAATTTCTTCAGGGACATCACTTCAATGGATAATCCTGTAACAGTAGCAAAATACACAGAGTTTTTTTGTAGCCACAGTCAGTCCAAGGAACAGACTAACTGTGAAACAAGAGGTGAGCAGAGAGCAGACTACACTACACTAGCACAGGCTGGAAGGGGGCATGCAGTCCTTTCCATGCTGAACTCAGCAACTTCCATATTTGTGTTCAAAATTTTTCCATACACATTTTCCCTCCTTCTAGCTGATCACAGCAAGTTAAGGGGATGCTAAACATTTCTGGTGCTAGTCCTCATTTAATTCAGTCTTTTAACCAGGTACTATTTATAACATGAACTTCTTCAAACCTGCTAAACATGCATATACAAAGCAAAACAGAACAATTAGCTCCCTTTTATTGAGTGTATATAGCAACCTTGTTCCATATTTTAGACCTTCTGCGTTTCAAGTAAAACACACATGTATCTTTTGAACTACAGTTCAAACTGTTCAAACTACTACTACAGTTCAAACTACTAAGTTTTGAACTACAGTTATTTTATGAAGTTAAGCCAAACAATCTGGGGCTTGCTGTCAGTGTCAGCAGGGCAGGTTATCAGTTGAGATGTAGGAGGCCTATACTTGCAAAGCAACTTTTAGTTAGCATTCATTATGTATTTTAAGCAAAAAAGGATCATTATGAATATCTGCTGCCTTCCTATATTAAAAATACCAAAGTATAGTAAAGGATAGTGGAAGAAATTACTTCCTGTGAGTCCAACTTACAAAAGAGGGAAAAAAAATATAATGATTGTATTCTGTTATCTGGAGCAGTCGTTTAAAAGCTAATCTCATTAGTAATACCAAACATCCAACACCTCATTTACACAAATATTACCAACTTTGTCAGTCTGATTTCAAATGCTGTAACTCCTAAGTAGTCCTAAATTGGCATTTTGGACTGTAGATACTTAACTATAAACACATATACAATGAAGTATTCAAACAACAGAGAAAAAAAAATGAGCATGGAGGCAGAGGGAGACACAGAGAAAAAAAAAAAACTAACACATACCATACACCGATTTATATTGAAGCAATATATAGAGCAATATAAGCATTAACATTTCTATCTCTGTGCAAATGAGTATTGTGATTTTTCTGATAAATTTTAGATAGAAATATAATTATAAATCAAAATATAGATCTGACCAATAAACAAATACATTGGGCGCTCAGCTATTGTGAATCATAGGATAGAAATTATTTGGTGTCTCAGATATCCTAATTAATTTCAGGGAAATAATGACATACATTATGTTTTACTTTTGGCCTGATCCTGTAGATTTTCTTAACAAATACTTTTTGTCACGTAAATTGTTTAGTGTAGGAGTGCATTAGTGCTGCAAAAAAGCCTGCTTTTTAGAACTAAGAAAGCCTGCATCTTCTCAAAAACTACTTGTTAGTGTCAAAGATCTGAAACTAGTTGCAAATTTCTTAAGACAGGAATAAGCTAGGTATTTTTTTTTCAACTTACCTAACCTGAAATATTACTGATAAAGCAAAATGAGCTTTAAAAGGCAAAATAAATAAATAAATAAATAAAATAAAGCTTATGTTGTCACATACCTGCAACATGTACTTTCTCACTGTAGGATGTCACCTATAAAACAAGATCATACAATTAGGTGACTGAAAAAAGACACGAATATAAGTGGATAGTGAAAGTGCTCTTTACTCTGAAGGGAAACAAGACTGGACTTTATACCAAAACAGCTCACCGAAACTTAATACTCAATGAAAATAGAGAGTCATTCGCTTTAAAAGGCCCTGATCCTGTTCCTCTCTGTAAGCGGCTGAGCCCTTACAAAGAGCCACTGAGGATAGGATGGCTCAGTTTTTCTGCACTGTTAAGCACCAGGGCCTTGTCTCATGTCTATAATAATAGACATGATTAAAGATGTGAACATAAACTATCTAAGAGAGCCTGGTGCTCAACACACAGGCACTTGGAGAGACAGAAAAGCAGACTGGTAAAACAGACTAATAACATAGGTCTTACCTTACCCAGACTAGGAATTAGCTAAATTAACCTTATTTCTTGCTGCTATTTTTTTCTATTTAGGAACAGATCCAATAATAAAGTTTTAATACCTACAGCTATTGCAGTGCTTAGTCTGTTTCAGATATTTGGCCTCTCAAGTGGAATCCAAATCCCCATTATGTACTAGACAGGTCCAGTACTTAGGAACTGTAAAATATCTCAGGAGAATAATTCAAAAATCTGAATGCTAAAGATAGCAATAGCAGAGTAGTTAAATACATTAAAAATAAATAAATAAAAAGGGACAGCTTTGGGCCCCAGAGCTCTTCTCCTGAGATAATTTTGTCATTATTTTAACCCACGAACTACTAAATGAAAAAGAGCAAGGCATTTTAGGAAAGGGAGAATAAAATGTAGGTTACCTAAGAGCCCTGGCTGCTAAACTAGGGCCACCTTCCACCACGGGTGCTCTACTTCTGGTGCCAAATCTCGGGAATCAGACACCCGCGCAACCCAGCGGAGCTCCTCACGTTACCTGCGCTCCGCGAGCCATGGTAACGGCCCAGGACAAGAGTCTTCTCCGGTGGCAGCCGTGAGATAAGCGCCCTAACTCCCACCTGCCTCCTGCGCTTGGGGCGGCAGGGCACAAACTCCAGAGGATGTGCGTTAACCATCCTAGCTCCCCTTAAAATAAAACCGGGAGAGCTCGGGAAGTTCAGGCGCTTCGAGGTTTGGGAGGAGGGGGAAGGTAGCGCGTTTTGGCACGCAGATAACGGGAGAGGCCCTGGCCGTACCTGCAGGCAGCCCGGGCCAGGAGACTGCCCAGCGGCGGCGAGGGAGCCCGGCCCCCTGCCCCGGGCCGCTGGCCGTTGGTGGCCGTTGGCGGCGGCCGTTGGGGGCGGCAGGGTTAAGCGCAGGAATGCGGCGGAGGACGGCGCGGGCAGGCAGGCGAGGCGCATGCTAATCTCATGATAATCTCATGCTAATGAGCGGCGCCCCGCACGGCAGCTGGGCTCCGCCGCGGGCCCCGGGCGCCATGGTGGACTGAGGGGCGGCCGCGGCGCGCGCTCTGCAGGCTGCTCCGAGGCGCTCGCGCGCCCCCTCCTCCTTCCCCCTCTCCTCCCCCCGGCTCGGCCCGGGCTCCGGGGACCGGGGCCGGGCGGGGGCCTTTCCCGCCTCCCGTCTTTCTTTCCGTCCCTATGGAGCAGCTAGCCCCACCGCGCGACCATGCCTAGGAAAGCGGGCAATGGGCAGCTCCCCTTACCCGCCGGCTGGGAGGAGGCGAGGGATTACGACGGCAAAGTCTTCTACATCGACCACAACACCAAGCAGACCAGCTGGATCGACCCCCGGGACAGGTGGGCTCCCCGCCGGGCCGCTGCTCGGGTGCAGCCCGCGGGGCGGCTTCGCGCTGCGCGGCTTCTTGGAGAGGGAGGGGAAAAAGAAAAGAAAAGAAACAAACAGCAACAAAAGTTGAGAGCCCCGCGCGGAGGTACCGCGGCCGCGCGCGAAAGCGGCGGCGGCTCCCGAAGTTGGGAGGAGGCGGCGCGTCCCGGCTAGGCCGCGGCGCGGCCCGCAGCCCCCGGCCGCCGCTTCCCCCGGCCCCGCGGAGCGGGGAAGCGACCCGGGGGACCCGCCGCAGAACGCGCCTGCCTTATGTATCCACTCACCAAAGCGGCCCCGGAGAGCAGCCCCAAGCGCTCAAACACCACAGCCCTTGCAGACGTGCAGTCAGGTTACTGAAAACTTTCAAGAGGCGTTAGGGGTTCATGGGACAAGCGCTGCTATATTATAAATGAAGGCCTTGGTTTCTGTTTCTCCGCGGCAGCCAGGAGAAATGGCTTGGGATGAAGCTTGCCCGCTGGCATCGCCCAGGGGAAGTTTTGACAAGCATCATGTGCGGTATTGGGCCTGCTCCTCTGTCATGCTCATAACAGCTAGTTCGATAATGCTCGTGAACTTACTGCTTAAACTCCTTAAAATGCGTAAAATACATTGTGGATGATGTTAATGATGTGGTAAGGAACACAGGACAGTGTTAGTTATTACATTTGAAATAAATTGGCCTTTTCAGGGGCTTCAAGTGAGTGTGTATAAATGCTACCTGTGACGATATAAAGTCCTGTTGTTTTTCACCGCCTCAAGAAATTTAAAACTTTGCCTAGTTTTAGACATTTCTTAATTTGTGTTTGCAAAGCAGATAACAGAAGATAAGAATCAAGGTAAAACAAGAAGTGGAAATTATAAGCTGTTCATTATAACACTGCCTTATGAGCACACTAATTTTGATTTTTTTTATGCCTTTGTAGTCCTGAAAAGTTCAAGAGTGGTAGTAATATTGCAGTAGTAATATTGAATCTCTGCTCTCCTTAATAGGCTAGATGGCCAAGTGAGTAACAATTGTGTTTGTCATCCTATAAGGGTAGGATAATGCTGTTTCATTAATATCTTGATTACATATGAAAGAGAAGTCAAGTCCTGAGACTTGATTGTCTGTATGCAGACCAAGGAACTGGAGACATTTTTGACAAGTGGGGTGTTTGAATTAATTGTGAACCCTTGTCTGCTGAGTTTCTTCATATTAAAAAACAGTCCAAAGCGATTTTGCTCTACCTGCTGGAGGAGAAGCCCTAATTTATTAAACAAGGCTCACTTGGGAAGCTGAATTGTCTGCACAAAAGAGAAACTGACAAGCATATTTAGGATAGAGTTGACAGTATTTGTATTTACAGTACCTGTATTTACAAACTATGTTTATATAAATGACATAGTTTGAAAGAGTGTTCAGGAATTGTTTGAAAGTTCTGTGATGACCTTGCTCTAGCTCCCATTGTATTTTCCAGGCATATAGAGAATATACCTTATAATACCATATAAAATGTAATTAGGGCTTATTTTCAGAAAAAGAGAAAAGTAATCTTCCAAGTTTGTCAATCCAGTAACATCTGGATTCATGCTGTTTCTGAAACTTATCTTAAACTGTCAAAGTAGAGGTAATGGATTCTACAAAAAGACTCAAAACCACCTTACCTAAGTTGATAATATGTTAGAACTTCATTATTTCAACCTTTTTTTT
>JAUBNY010001095.1:129758-144695 GCA_032275445.1 Crypturellus soui | reverse complement strand
ATATTTTTATGGACAATTTTACTTCTGTTGTTATTATACTGCGTTCTCAGAATGATTATGTAGAAAAGTCACACTGGGAGTTTTAAAATTAATTTACTCTTATGCCTGCAGATGACCCAATGTGTCTGAGCACAATTTGGAACCTCTTTGTTATGGGTAAAGAAGTTCATGCCTAGAAACAGACTGACAGTTGAAAATACCAATATTCAGAGCTTTCCTGAAACTTGTGTGTGAACTCTTTTTAATTTTCTAGAATGTTCTGGTACTAAATGTTTTTGTTATTGCTTATATCGGATAGATTTGGTAATATAACAATAACCCTGTATACAGCTGTGAGGGAAATCTAGCATCAGCTTCAAGTTTAGGGCTCAGTTTTGCCTGCTTCATTTATGTGAGTAATCTCACTGGCATTAGAGAAGGTCACACTTGCCTAGGTTTGTGTGTTTTAGGAGTACTGTGGAAATTATTTGTACAGCTTTGTTCTTAAGGGTTTTTTAATGTCTTGTGCTATTTAAGAGTGACTTTTCCAAGCACTTAGGGTACTGTGTTGATTTGTTTGGAAGGCAAGTGGACTGAAAGAGAAGGCTCTGTAAGAAATGAAGTGTGAGAAAGAGACATGTAATTTTAGACAAGAATATTGGAGCTCTAGTAACATTTTTCACTGTCTAAATATATAGATGTTATTCCTTCTGTGTGTAACTCCTCTGAGCTACAGCACACCGGGAACTGACTTTTCTTGTCAGTTCCTCTGAAACTGATTTATTGTGAGAAAGGAAGTAGCCAAAAATATCAGTTGTACCCCGCTACTATTTCATAAAATTAAAAAAAAAATCTGCAAAGGCAACTATGATTTGGAGAGGATGAGCCAGATTAAAAGGTGTGAAAGAGTTGGAGGAATTCATACTTCTCTTTCAAGCTTCCTTCAAACTTTCAAGTTCCTAAAATGCTGATGAACAGTAAGGCTTTGGAGGAATTTTTTTGATAGGTAAATGAGAAGGTTTTGGAGTGGAGACAAAAATGTGGAAAATATTGCCTTTTCTCCTTTATTCAATTCATTTTTAGTGGGCTTCACATTCATTACAGTGCTAAATGGAAATTGATAGAACACCAAGGAAAGACTGAAGGAAGAAAGATGAAAATCTCTGTACCCTCAAATCTTCAGCAGTTCAGTGATGTTCAGGTTTCTCATCAGGCATTCAGGGCTCCCCATGGAGCACTGTACATCAGATGGACGGAAAACAGACTGTTTTACTGGTCAGAGATTATGAAGGACATTTTTCTCTGTACTGATACAGAGAAAGAATGCAATCACCATTGCTACTTTCATTTTGGGGGAGATGAAAACACATTTTTAACCGTGTAGTTTTGTAACTTGCTTAAGATTTGTCTGGTTTTATGAGAACTTTATTAGATTTCAGAAATTAAATGCTCCATGCTCTTTCCCTTTAGAATAAAAGCTTTCTTTCACTGAAATTTGCTGCTCCCTGTCCTGTGAGCAAGCAGAGTTGCTTGAAGGTGCTGAAGTCTCATCCTTTCTCTTTAGTGGATGCTACCAAAGCTTGAGGGTACTCGGCAGAAGTCACAGCATCAGAGAAATAGAAATAGTTGCAACAACGATGTTGGTAAAAGTTGCAGGTAGCATGCAGAATGGAGAGCAAATAAAGGGCAAGCAGAAAAGAGCATAGCATGTTAAGCATCATCAGAGACTGGAAAATACTTTAGATCTATTCTTTTTGTATGGAGTTAAGCTGTGTTGTAACAGATGAGTAAAACAGTTCTTTGTGAAGTATCCAGCAGCATCTGAGATGCTAGGCAGGCATGGTTAGAGGCAGGTCTGCAGCCAAAATAGTTTGAAAACAAAACTTCCAACATTTCTAGGTGGGGAGGGAGGGAACAAACTTCGGACCAACAGTAGCAGGATGGTTCATCTGTCCTTTGAAGAACAGTGACGTTAAATTGATACATTAGTCGTCATACTTTGGAAGGTCGAGATTTTAGTTCTAAGGGCAAATCTCAACGTGGCTGATCTAAGGTATAAGTAGAGCAACTACCTGATAAAATAGTTTATTTAGGCTACTGTTTGCTAAGAGTGATTTCCATTTAATGGCTTACCACTACCAAAAGGGATGTCTCATTACCTTTTTAGTGATTTTACTTTTCCCTTATTGGTTAATAGCTGAGGATCAAGTAGGGCTGCCCATTCTTGATGGCATATAGGGCTGCAATCATATAATACCTCTATCTTATGAATTGTATCCTTAATAAGAAATATAGCCACCTTCCTATTGTGGAAAATAAATATGTGATCACTTGATGACACACCAAGGTATACAACTTGCATAAATCATTCACTGAGAGAGGACACTTAGTTTTTTTTTCTCCAAATATGCTTTTACCTTTTTTCTTTCTTTTTTTTTCTGCTTTATTTCAGCCTTTAGTATCACTTATTGCTTATCAAAACCCCGGATAAGTTGTTCCCGTCTGTTCATCTGTCCAGGAATGTGCATATTCCCTGTGAAACCGTCTGGTATCTCATTCTGGTTTCAGTGACAGGTTGGAAACTGCTTTTACTTAATCAATGTATATTTGTTTAAAACAAAACCCGTGATGCCGTACTGAACCCATGATGAGAGACTAGCTGCGTCTGAACTTCTGACACCTTCATTTGTTTATCCAGTTTAAAGTAGAATTCTAATATTACAGTGCTAATATAGCTGTGATAGCATCAGACAGCGTTAAAGTACATAGTGATTGTGTATGTGGGTTTTTTAACCAGTCTGTCATTTGCCTGGGGCTATGTGTTGTTGATTTTAGCATTAGTGAAAATGGCTATGGTAACTTTGAGATAAAGCTTTTATTCTTTATTTCTCCTGGAGTGATAGGGTTGCTCTGTATCTTTCATCTCAAAGCATGTAAAGTTGACAAGTCAGGAAATGCTACAGAGTATTTGCTTATGTGTGCAAAGTACATACCATTGGTTAAAGCCAAGGATTGTGACTTGTTACGTAAAATTGGGCAAGTGGTCTAGACTGTGGTTTACGCAGGCCAGTGTCTATAGCACTTGCCTACTTGAGCTGTTTTGATTAAACAAAGCTGCCTTGACTTACAAGGTGGTAATGCTGTAGCTCTTATGCTCAGGGTAAGTCCTGCTTAATGAGAATTTGTACAGATGAAATAAAACACACCTTTTGTCTGAGCTGTTTGCTGGAGTTGTCTTTCTACTACAACGTGGTTAAACAAAGGAATCCTTCAGAACTTACATTTTCAGGAAAAGGAAAGTGGCTTTTCTTTGAAGCAGTAACTTAGAAAGCCATTTTGATTGTGCAGATAAAGGTCAATCCATAGACTTATTTACAATTTTAGTTTTTCAGATTAGAAGATGAGTTTTTGTTTTTCTCCGGTTAAATATTAACGTGTATTCAACATCTTTAAATTCTCTATATGTAGTCAAGAAAAATATGAATATTTGAGATTTAACAATCTTTATATCCCACAGAGATGACTGAGAATTAGGAGATTATTCAAGGAAGTAATGTAAAAGAATGAAAATGGACCAGGATATGGTAGTACTTCTGTGCTGCCACTTTTTCAGAAAGTCACATGAATAGAAATGGTGTAGGTGCCATGAAACTATGTTCTTAGGTTCCCATTTCTTTTGCTGGGGGGGGTTTGTTATTTTCATGTGTGCACCTTTGTGTTGCTGTGAAGGAGCAATATGATGGTGACAAGTGTTTTGCTCCTAGGTTTCTGTCGCTGAGAAATCTTTATGATATTAGGAAGTTTAGGGCCAAACTTTTAACTATTTGTTATGGTAAAGCTCATTGAAGTGGAGAAAAATGTCATTGTGTGGAATTAGACTCTTTTTTTTCCAGGAATGTGCTGCAGCAATTCACATGTTTGTGAATTGCTGACTTGTTATGAATTGCTAACTGCTTGTGAATTACTGTGCATGAAAAAAAATCAGAAATTCTTTGCTTTTCTCTGCATTTTTTTCTAATTATTCATAAAATGTCTTTCACTGTGCAAATGGTGGCTACAGTAAAATTAGGCAAGCAGAATGATGAGAAACTAAGACTTTGAATGTTTTATTGGGTGAAGCAAGCTGAGTAGTCCTTAGCTATTTATGTCTCTTGATGTATTTGAGGAAGTCGTCTGGACAAATTGACTTGTTTATCATTTGGAAAGAGCAGACAGTGGCTACAAGGGGGAGTGATGAAGTACGGGAGAAGTTTTCCCTTTTGTGTTGCTTCAGAACTTTGTAGGTTTGGGGATCTTGGATTTTTTTGTTTGTTCTCCAGTTTCACGTTTTGAGCTTTGCTTGCATACTGTGACTCATCCCAGGGATAGTTGGTTGTTGAAGTTTCTACTGAATGAGGTCAATCTCTAACTATTCATCTTGGAAGAATAATAAAAGAGTTTCTTGGTGAAGAGACTTTAAAGAAAAAAAAAAAGATGCACTTTTGCCTTTTTTTTTATGGTTAGGACCTGTAGGCTAGAGGCAGTCTGCCAGTGAGCTGAATGTTTCAATTGACAGAATAGTCACTTGCATCTCATCGGACAAGACCAGATGCCGTCCTTTGAACTTGAATGCTGGCTGTACTAGAAGGCAGCAACTTTATTTCATCAGCTCTGTATTGCAACTGAAGTAGTTGTTTGGATATGTTAAGGCGGATAGTGCCTTTTGTGCATGCTCTGTATGTATGCTCTACAGTACTGCATGTTGGACCTGCTTTGATATGTCTATGTTGTTTGTCATAAAATCAAATGCCAATATTTGGTTAAAAAGCATGAAGAACTGTAGTGGAATATCTTCCATAATATACTGTGTGTCCTGTTATCAAGTTTTCAATGCTAGACATACAAATTTTTTTGGACTTATTGTATAGGGGAAAAGATGTAGAATTATCTGTGTTTTAGCTAACTCCTGCTGTGACACAGTCTTTGTGTTAGCAGCTTTCTCATGTCCTTGGTGAAGGAACAGTACTTGACACACATATTTTTCTTTTTGAAGTACTTGCAAGTGCTCAAGTGTGGTCGTGCCCAGATGAACTTATCTTGTGACCTGCAGACCTAATTTCTGAAGAAGAGCAAAGATTTGCCTTCAGTGCCTTACACTTTCTCTTGAAAGCTTACCTGCCTCAGCGCCCTGAGAATGTTTGGCAGAGATGCACTTATTTTCAGTCATATGGAACATGAATATGTGGTGTTCTGCAGATTGTGTACAAGCACGTCATGCCATATGACTTAGGGATGTTATACGTGTCCATCACTAGCTGGAAATGCGCCCAGCGCATGATGAAAGGTGTCCGACTCTGCTATCTGGCAGATGTACGCCTTAGTATGCGTCTTGCCAAGGAACTGAGTTTGACTGGAGTGCAGGTGTCTCCTGTCACGTAACTGCATGGCAATGTTTTATTTTGACCGCTCTTTGAAGAAACTTCTCTGGATACATCTATCTGTCACTCTTCTGTGACATTTCCAGTCATGGGAGGAGAGAACAATTTGCTCTACAGTTCTCTAATACTTTGAGAAGAGCAGGTCTGACCTGCTTTAGGTCCAGGAACAGGCATCAAACCTCAGATGCTCTGTTGTGTAGACTGCACATTGACAGGGAAAGGCATTTATTTGCTCTTGATAAAGAAACAGTGAGTGGTTTTGGTCTATGTTTAATATTGTTGTTAAACTGTAGTTTAGTTAAAACTTCATGTTCTGTACAACTTCCTTCCACCAGTTTTAGCAAAGTAACTCTGTGTGTTAAAATAACAAAATGTGTGTGTGTGTTTGATTTTGTTTTATTTCTTTTGGGAGAGGAATGGGGAAAGTGGATCATTTAATGGAATCTGATGGACTTTGCTTCTGTACTTATTATTGCTTATAGAACTACTTTGCCCCATATTCAGTCTACTGAATATTCATCAGAGATTGCATGTGATATAAAATAGCTTTGTGAGCTAAATGATATTTCTTTTCTGTAATAAACCAGCACTTGAACATACTTTTTCTTTTTTTTTTTTTATCAAACATATTGCTGTTGGGGCTTGGCTTCAATTTTAAAATGTTTTAGCTATTTTAAATTATACTACAGGTACATTTATGTATTCATACTTCATCAGTACAAAACTCAATAGTGTAATTTATTTTTTTTAAGAAAAAGTAAGAATTGAGGAACTTGAGAATTTTCAGGCAATTTGAGATGTAGCAATAGTTTGTTTTCTTTAGGAAATGATGGCTGAGTAGGAATATATTAGCAGATTGCTTCTGTCTTTAATTTACATGTTTGTTCCTGTTAAACTATGAAAAAAGATAGGTCATGATCCTGCCTTGAGAACTATACAGGACTTCATAATGCTGCTGCACAGTTTTGGGGATATATTTCCAAGCCCACTGCCTGTCTGAATTTGACCCAGTATTCCCAGTACTTCCATCATGTGTACTTAGTGTATTCACACGTTTCAAAATAGAAAAACCAAGTCTTTTTCGTCTCATTCTGTCAGTAGTGATCTTAACACATTATGCTGTATTGTACAGCAACTTGTGACGGATTTGCAAGTATAACCTAGCAAATGTTATAGCGTAAGTGTCTGAGGCATCCCATTGATTCTATTTGCGTTCCTAATAATGCAGTTTTACTGTCTGCAGGATCAGGCCTAAATGATATTTTTGTTGCTTGAGCTTTTACAAGTGAAACTGGTACTTTTTTTTTTTCTCCACTTTAGCTCAGGCTGAATGGCCAGGTGGTGGATGATTCTGGCTTGGAGAGCTATGGTCTTCTGTGAAAGAGGCTTGCAAAATAAGTGATGGTATGAGTTTAAAGCACAAAGCTATTCAGTAATAAATTCCAGAGTGGACAGTGATAAACTGCCAGAATTGGAACAGGAATGTCCGCAGAGAGCATTAGTGTGCAGCAGAGAAAGCCGCATTCTGATCAGATGATGCCATCTCTGAAGGTCTGACTTGTATTTCTTCTTTCTAAAGTAAATCACTAATATTCCCTTAAATTTACTGGATTGAAACGTAGATGTCTAGAGAGGCCCCAGAAATGGAGGACTTTATTGCTGTGTTTGAGTATCTAATGTTCCTACGCAGTAAGAGTTTGGTCAGAGTTTTTCCTCTTTTCCACATTCTTTTGCAGTTGCTGTATAGCTTTGTTCTGCGCAGATGTGGCAGACTGAGCTGATGCTTGTGGGGCTTATAGTATGAAGAAGCATCATTTGGAATGGAAGTACTAAATACTTAAAATATATTTTGGTGAAGCATAAGGTAGTGTATGATTGTTCACAAGAATGTGTGGTCCAAGACAGCAATCTGACATGAAGTGAAGATCTTTTCCTTTTTCTGTTGCAAGTATTGCAAAGTTTGAAATGAACTGCTAGTGCATTTACAATCATTCTAGTGAATGATAGAATGCTATGGATGTGAATAATCATCTGAGACCTCTGTGTGACATTCCTAAAATAGTGTTCAGATGACCAGAGAAATTATGGGATGCAGCAAAGCACACAAACACTATAGGCCTTTTAGTTTGGCTAGCGCAGTCGGTGACTTACTGTTGCAGTAAGTAAGGCTTAATAGACAGGAACATGCACACTAAACAGATAATTTGTTCAGGATTCTGAGCTTCAGATGTTCTTTTTGTTTTGGGTTTTTTTTTTGTTTTGTTTTGTTTTGGGTTTTTTTGGTCTTTTTTTTGGTCCCTGTTATTTGTAATCCAGTTTCTTTCTTTTTGTTTACTCTTTGAACGAAAGACTTTAGTGAACTGAATTTTGAGGTTCACTGCGGAACTGTTGTTGCTAGTTACCCTGCTGTGTTAGCTAGATTAATGCTGCTCAAGTTGGGAAGTAGAAGTAACAGAATGAATTATGATGCTATGGTTTGGGCTTTTGGGGTTTTACTTATGTTTGTGCTTGCTCTTCTGCTTATTCTGCAGTGATGTAACATGACCTATGATCTTCTGTGCCATGGTAGGGTATTAATTTACATTCAGGCCCATGCTGACCCATTCATTCAGAAGGCATGCAAGCCATCAGAACTTTCCTTTTCAAGATGAGGTAGTGGCAAAAAACCCCACCTCTATTAAACCATTACATTTGTTCTTAAGAGCTTTGTTTATAAAAATGTTTTGTTTTCTTTCAAACATCCTACCCTTGTTATTTTCTGTCCTTTTTTTGTCAGTCAGATTCTGCTCAAAAGTTGTAGGATGTCTTCTGGCTGGTTGTAGATATGAAGCCTAATGTTGCTAGACAAATTTATTCAACTGTTTTTAAAATATTTAAAGATTATAAAGAAAGAAAAAAAACACATGTGATCTTCCACCAAATTAGAGTTCCTATCACTTTTCATTTTATTCTAGATGTGGAAAGTTTATTAGGAAATGGAGCAGCCTGTAGTTTTTGTGCAACAGTGTCATGGGAGATGTCTAGTGCAATGCCGAAGGCATAGCTGTACTCCTCAAGAAACCCTCCTTGTGGACGTAGAGTCATTCCTTAGCAGGAGATGGGAAGTACTCCCAAATTGCACCCCCTCCATTGTGATGTAGTCTCTTGCCTGCTTGGGATCTCTCCTTTGACTGTCAGCCTAACCTTGCTTGATAATAAATACAAAAGAGAAATACTGCTAATGCAAAATCTTTCAAACTGCCCTTTTCTATGCCAGTAGATGCATTCCCTTTCAGGAATGCCTATGCTGAAGTCGCAGAAGTTCTGAACTCATAAGCAGCAGGGAAACTGAACAGCATGTTGCTGTGGATGGACTTGTCAGGGTCCAACCTGGGCTACTTAAAGGTAGTTTTTATTATCTGTGTTGCTATCATCTTTGAGTCTACTGTAGAAATAACCTAAAAATATACCAGGTAATAGAAATCCAACATTAAGTTGGGAGAGGAGAGAGGTTAGAGAATCTTTATGATAATTAAACTGTCTTATTAAAGAAAAAGAAGGTGACAGCTGGGGGAAAGGAAAGAAAAGCGGTAATTTACAAATTTCACATTGTTTACAGTTCTGTTCAAAGATGCTAATTAGTGCATTAGTGTACTTAAGTGTTGCATGTCTGATTGAGATAAATTGTTGCAAAGGGTGCTTTCACATGAAAATCAAAAACCAAAGATGACATTTTTTTTCCAAGAAGAAAATGGTTCATGATATAATGTGATTAGGGTGATAGGACAGTGGTCAGTTGATATCTTGATTTGTGTGGTTGGATGAATTTAAGGAAGAAAGCAAGGGGATTAGCAGACAGTCAGGTTTTGATTTCACAAAACTCTCCTGCTAGTAATGGCTGAAAATATTTCCTCCTTCAGCTCTTCATATTTTCTCTGTTTGATATCCATACTCCCAGTTGTACTAACGCGCCTTCATAGCTTTTCTGTGAGGTAGAGAAGCAAAGGTGTAAGAGCAATGGAAAAAATACACCATCAACGCTCATATCCCAACAAAAGCTTCTATTACTACTACATTGTTAAGTAGGGAATTTACATACTCTCCATTATTTTAAGATTTTCATCAATTAGGTATGGAAATTAATATATTACTCTGGTCTTCCATACAGAGGTATTTGAAAGTAATGGTAGGAAACTGCTACAAAACTTTCACGGAAGTGAAAATTTATACTGTTTGTTATGCTGAAACTGATGGACCAATATATAACATATCCTAGAAAAACTGAAAAAAATGGTAAATGGGAATGATTTATAGTGAATCAAAAAAAAAAAAAGAGGGGGCAGTGTAGAGTGGGGTGTTTCATCAAATACTGGAGCAGACCTCCCCAAGCAATTGTGAAATTGTGTTCTTGCTCTACTTGTCTGGGTATGACCCTGATCTAACTTCAGAGTTGGCCCTGCTTTGAGCAGGATGAATTCCTGAGGTTCCTTCCAGCCTATGTTATTCTATGATTAGCCTTATTTTTAAAAGAAGTGTTTTATGATCTATTGTTATTAAGAAGATATAATTCAAGGTTTTATAATGGTCTTCCCTTCATAGGAGAAGGTGTGCAGGTAAATGTGAAACTTCTAGTTGATCTGATGTGCTTAAATTCAAGGAAGGCACTTGTCAGGTAATGAATTCAGGACGTATATCTGGCTTTTTAAGAAAAAAAAAAACAGAAAAATTCAAGGAGTTATAGAGCAAGACTGAAAATGTGTTGCATTGGAAAGGGAATTATAAGGATGATGGGAGGTTACTAATAGTGACTTGCAGAATAAAGTATCATTAATCAAATCATCATCTACTCCAGTGTCCACACAGTGCAATAGGTGAAGCTTTGTTTTGCTCTAGCTATAAAACCTCTGAACAGAAGTATAGAAATTGGCTTGCTTTCTTTGAAGACTGACTATGGTCTATGTAATGTTAGTAATATTGAAGTAGACCTCCCATGCCTCAAAGTTAGCACATACTTAAGATAACCGAATATTAGAATTTAGTGGGGAAAATGTTTATTGCATCCAGTTATTGGTTTATTGAAAATAACCGTTTAAAGACTAGGTTAATATTTTATGAAAAATATCAATATGGCAGTAATACACAAATTGCAGTACATGTTTTTCCTAGAGGGGAGATATTTCATAGGATTGCCATTAAAATGACAGAAGAAATGAGAGGAAGTAAAGTCATAAAACAAGTGATAAAGAAGTTGGTTGAAATATTTTGGATATAAATTTTTTTCATAACTTGTGATGTTGATAACTCTTCATAAAATGTTACATTTTTCTGTTTTGATGATTTTTTTTGGCAGGGAGGGCTTTGGGGAGTATAAAAGGCTGGAAAGATCTCATTGCTTTTGTCAGTTAGGGTAGCGGTCTGCAGTGTGAGAGTTGGACTCTAGTCCTTTTCTGACTCAGAATGACCAGGTGCTATTGAAAGTGATTGGGACACAACAGGCTTGCTCTCCTAACAGGTCTAATCCAAGGCAATAGAAAAAAGAATCTGTGTTTTAGTTTTTTTTTTAAAAAAAGAACTTTATGCCTAGTTTCTGGGGTGGCCTCACAATGGAATAAGAAGAACCAGTGCTGTAAAGTTCCTGTGCACTGTAATTGTTATCCTCCAGATAGCATTGAGGAGTGCTTGTTGCTAGAAATATTTAACCAAAGACAATTTGTAATGTCCATAAATCTCTCTCAGATCTTTATCAGCGGTGGTTTCCAGCTTCAGCTGCCATGTCCTGTATGTGCTATGTTCCTAGCATGTGAAAGATTATCTGAATGCAGAGAAAAGGACCGAGTAAACAGAAGATGGAGCATAATGTAAAGAGATTCTTATCCTGTTCAGGTGTATCCTTCCATCTGTATGAATAGCATGGCATAAATAAAAGCTGGGTGATGGGAGTGGGAGAACATGACATTTTTCACTGTGATGAAGTCCACAATAGATTTTTAGCTTGTTGGCAGCTCAACAGCACCATTAGGATTGTTAGTGACTGGCAGGAGGAGCACGTCTTGCTCCATGAAGTTCTTGTTAGTTGTGTTCATTGGGCAATGCCAGCAGATTAAGCCAGGCCATTCTGCTGCAGATCTCTAGTGACAGGAGCTTCCAGCTGTGGTTTGGAGCTACCTTTGCACTTGGAAATTGCTTTCACCCTTCTGATTTCCTCTTCAGAGGCGCTGGTAGCAGCTGGAGGCAATGAGACAGAAAGGAGGAGAGACATGAAGGTCAAGGTTTAGATATTTCAGTTCTTGTATTAGGTGTCTTATTGTGGAGTTTGGCCTCTATGTGTAGCAGACTACCGGCATCCCCATCCCTCAAGTTTTCCTGTGCCCCTTCTCTGCCTTGTTCTGCCCCTCGCGAGTGCAAATTGCATTCTCTTGCTTTGCTCTACTGGCAAGCAGTAGAGTACAGTCCCTCTGCCTGATGTGACCATCACAGGGGCAGCACATCAGCTGGATTATTTTGCCTGTGTTTACCATCTGCAGCACATATCCATAGTGCAGAAGACTGTCACTAGCAACCCATTTACTACTGTTTGGACCACTCCTAAAGGACTTTGGATATAGCCCAGCATAGTGAATGTCCATATAGTAAAAGGCCTTCTGAGAGTAACTAACCTTCCAATTTCATGACAGGAAAATACTTTGTCATCCCGAAGTCCAGTGAAAGGATCCAAAAAATGCCCTTCCCTCAGCTGACCCGGTGGGTTACCATGCTCTGTCAGCCAGACTAATTTCTTTGGCTGCTGGTAAGGGTCACCAAGCACCACTGCTTCCTTGCATATCTCCCAGCAGCTGGTTTTAGAGGAATAGCATGAAGAATAAACCAGACATGGAAAAAGCAAGCTATCAAAAATTGGATGTAATAGTATTTTTTGTGGTTATAGTTTCTTGGATTGCAAGTAGAATTTTTCAGCTGTTATTGTTAGATTCTTGAAGGCGCAAATCACATTTTTACAGAATATCTTTCATGTCTTGATGCATAAATTTTGATAATGATTGAATTACTGTGATGTAAAGAAATGGGCAGTACCATACACTGTTACTCAGTGACTGCTCTGATGCCATTTGGTGGCTATCTTTAGTTCTTTGCAATTAAGTTGTTCATGTAAGTGTATATTAACCAAATTAGAGATCTTGTTACAATCCATTTATTATTAATGACAGATGATGACCATACAATGACATTAAGACCAAGTAGCAAAGCGAAGGACAGGGAATGTGATGGGCAAAATAAAATCTTTGTGTGGTCTTTGGCATGTAGCAGTGATGCCAGCAGAGAACAGAACTTAGACCCTTTTGCTTGGGCTTCCAGTAAAGAGCAGAGTATTTTCTCTATTTTTAAGAACAGCTTCACTGTATTGAAAAACCCTCCTCTCATTGTTGTCTGTAAAACATCAATTCTTCATATCATAGCATAAAAAGAGATGCTTGATTAACTTAAAACTGAAAGCATAAAGAGATCAACCCACAAATAGATTAAAACTGTTTAGAACTAAATGTGAAAGAATGGATTTTTCATTAAACAAGCATGCAGCACTGCTGATTCCTCTTAACTTCTACCATTTCAAAGACTTGACAAGAAGATCAAATCTCGCTTTTTATAGCTGATTCAAATCAATCATTGTTCTGTCCGGCAAAATTTCAAGCCCACATTTAAAAGCCCTTTTGAGAATTATCCTCCCCCACCCTAAGTTATATCTACCAGATCAGGAAATTCCAGCTTCTTCTCTTAAGCTTACTGTGGAATCCCCAGAGTCCAAAGCACAGATAACAGATTTTTGTTGGACAGTGGATAATCACGATTCGCTCTTTCTTCTCTAACCCTTTCACATACTTTCTAAATAGAACTTTAGCTACACCGAGCACCTGCAGTTAAATTAAAAACAAATTGTTTTGACTGGTATAAGTTTGGAAGGAAACTTGTCCTTTTGTTAGGTCAATTTCTGTGCTGATGCACATAGGCAATTCTGATTGAATTTGCCTTGTATTTGTTCTCATTGCTTTATTTGCTCTACAGTGGAGCTTTAAAATGTGTGTGGGCGTCTAATGGCATTTTTAACAGATTAGATGTTTGTGTTCTACTTAATTACAGTGAGAGAGAAAGAGAGAAAGCCACCCATTTTAAGTTCTCCCAAACTTCTGGAATTGCTTTTAGATGATTGATATTTATAGGAGAAAAATCAGAAGCCTGGCCCCGAATTAGATGTGTTCTGTTTTAAAGACTTGAATGACACACAAAGTAATTTCTCACAGGAAACTAAGGATATCGTGTAGAATTAGAGGAGAAATAGTAGCATAAGGTATTAATATTAGTGCTAAAGATTTCTTACAAAAGGTGCTGATGTAGATTGATTTATGATAGATAGTAGGAGACTTCATTGAGAAATTTAAAGACATTATGCAAGTAATTGGGTAGTAGCGGTTTATATCTGGGCTCTCTCTTAAGAGCAATCTTTATTCAGTTTAAAAGAAAAATGATATATGGACATGTAAGGCTTATCTTGGAAATGAGTTACTGTGTATTTCCACTGTGTGAGCTAATGATGTTTTTTTCATTGCTCTAACTGTATAAAAACTTTACACCGAACAAAATACTTAAAAAGTGATTTTTTTTTATGAAGTAATCATTTTAAAAATGTGGTATCAAAAATATCAGAACTCTGTGAAATTGCAACTTTCTAGTCAGCTGAATTTATTGAAACACTGCTTATATGGCAGCTTGCTTTTTCTTCCAGTGCTAAGATGTATACAGTGTGAGTTTAATCAATTGTTTATGCCTAGGCATTGGTTTTCTATGACAGTTCCCTATTTGAGGCAATATTGTCGCCTTTAGAGTCTCTAGCAATTGTTTTTAAACTCACCTTTTTAGATTCCTTTTAGCATAATGAAAATGAAGTCACTGAAACATAATTGTGACCAAAGTTTGATTCTGTCCTTGTTGAAGACAGTGGCAAGGCTGCCTCGGACTATAATGCCGGAGGATAAGGATGTGCCCTTGGTTGTTCTGCAAGTTTAGTTCTTTCTCCTCTTTTTGCAAACTTTGCTTTGCAGCCAGTTAAAGTTAATATCAGACATAAAGCTCTCAATCAACCTGCTAACTTTAGTCTACTAACTTTAACCACATTAAAAACTGTGTAGCACCTGTCTAATTCTGCTTGCTGAATCTGTGTGGTTTAATAGATTATCTAAAGAATGTTAGCAGTAATCAAATATATTACCCTATTATCTAAGATTTCCCATCAAGAAACAGGGCTTTCCTGCCTCTTAGAACAAGTTTCATGTCTACTTCATACCAGCCTGACCTGGGACTACTGCTGTTTTGCACTCTGTCATGTCAGCACTGGTACTAGTAGTGAGCCAGTGAGATGCCTGTGCTGGCACACTTCAACCACTCCGCTTCTACCAATGTATTTCTTTGAACTGGCTTACCGAAGAGTCATGAGTACCATGAGTGCCAGCACAAGAGCAAGCACATAAACATGTATTTGGAAGTGGAGGGAGAGCTGAACTGATAGCCAATT
>JAUBNY010001095.1:90058-105440 GCA_032275445.1 Crypturellus soui | reverse complement strand
CTCACTTTTCACCTGAACAGAGGAAACAACATCTTACCAACATCACTGTAGGTAACAGTCTGTATTTGTTGCGTAATTTGTGTCTGCTGCAGACAAGCTGGTAGGGCATCCTGTTGCAGTTACCAACAGAAACATTTATCTGCCTTAAAATAAATAAATAAATAAATAAACTCAGTTTGTTTTACATCAACTGTTGAATACCAAGAGAAGGAAAACATTTTGATGTCTTTGGTAATTTAAATCCAACCTTTAGTTTAAATGTCATATCATTATTAAATCTTCATCAAGCTATTCACTCTGTGACCTGCATGAAACTATCCCAATAATAATCTTATGCACACAGCTTTGCCCTTGACACCAAGTACTTAAAACATTCTTTTTCATGGGGAAAAAAAAATGCTTACCCTTTTGAAGTTGTAGGCTGACAATTACAAATCTTTGTTTCTGAAAGAACAACTCTGCTTTTCGTGTTTTTTTTTTTTTTTTTTCTCCCTCTTTTAATTAGTGTATTGGCTGTTGCAAGATATACTTGCTCGAATGAACTTACTTTCCAAAATGTAGTATTGTGGTACCAGGAGTGTTATCCTCAACTCTATCTCTGAATTTTTTCTTTTTTCCTCTACAGGACAAAACTACTGATTACAATTCAGAAGACTGAAAACTAAATGAGCAAGCATATGGTGCTACTATTTGTGCATGTGTGTGCATGTGTACATATATAAAATACATAGATATAAAATGAACAACATGCCAAAAAAGTGTTTTGCTTTTTGTTTTTTTTACAGCATGATATTTTTAGAAGACATACCGCAGAAAATACCTTTTTTTTTTTTTTTTTTTTTTTAAGTACAGGAATGTCTTCTCTAGTGGTGAAATCAATGTGGGTGATGATTCTGGAATAGTCACTTCAGTAATGTTATGGTTTTGCTGGAGTGATTCTCTATTTTCTTAACAGAGAGTGCCTTCTAGGCTAAAATATCCTCCAGTGGCATCATCTCAGAATAGTTTGGCTAGTCAGCTTAGCCACACAGGCAGTTAGCCAAACTCCATGTTCTGAAATTGCTGTATATGTATGCTTTTTAAAATGCAGGATCATGTTTATCTTGTTTTATGACTATCTACCTACCTAAAAGGTGTTAACTCTTATAATCATAGTGTCGTGTTGTGCATGTGGTTTTGAGAGATGAAAAGAAAACATTTGATTGAATTTGTCAGCAAGAAAAAAATCATCTGCTGTTCTGTTGATCGGCTTTGTCCTTGTCATGCAGTCACAAGGACAGGGCATCTGTAGGCCACCTTTTAGGACTCGGCAGGCTATGTTTGGTCTTTGGGCTGCATGTTGAGCAATCCTCACTTAAAACCTACAAGGCAATTACCTGCAACATGCTCGAAGATGAGACCTTCCAATCTTGTAAGATTATTCGATGGCTGCTGGTGGCACTCTTAAAACACAATCACATCATTACAGTCTTCTGAAAAAACAACAGAACTGCATTTATCCTATTTGTTCACTGACCCATGAGAATCCTGCTTGATGCTCTTCATCCCACTTCACAAAAAGGGACACCTCTGAAAACCAGCACTTCTTATCTTGTGTAAATAGCTGTGAAAGTGGAGGTGTGTTAACGCACAACGGCAGTAAGTGGCCACAGATAGGGACATGTGTTGACCATTTGAGGAGAGAAAAGGTATTGATTTGCTTCTTTGTGTGCCTGATGTCTTTGTGGAAAAGAGCAAGTGTTTAGAAACGTATGTGAGTGCATGATGTCTGAGGCTATAGTTAGCTGTGGGGAGAGAGCCCCAACTGGGATTACTGGAAAACCAACTGTGTATAAAGCTTCTTTAATCTTTTATGCACTGCACTTGGGTTTACATGATGACTGTGCTTGCTTTATGTACATCCAAGAAATAACTTTCTTGGTAGAAAGACAAAAACTTGCTGTGTTTGTAACTGGAGAAGTAGTTTCCCGCATGGTATCTGTGTGTGTGCACGTGTGTTTGTCTCACGGCATCAGTTATCATATAGACACTGGCACTTTATGATTCTGTAGAGTTTGTTTTGTGGAAAATACTTTCTAATATCCTCTTTTTGTTTCTGTGTTTTTGGTTTATGTGATATTAGCACCCAAAAGGGCTGTCAAGAAACTATTAGTCACTGTGGTAAATTGTTATTAAGCAGAACCTGTCCTTATCTGCTGCTGCTGTTACAAACTGTGGTTTCAAATCTATAGTTGAGGGAGTGCCTCCTCTCAAAAGTGTAGTTTCACTACAGTTCAAAGCAATTCTGCTATGGTTTATTTTTCTTCTCGTCTTCATCCACATATTCCAACTGTTTTTTCGCTCCTCCATGTGCCTACATAGGTTCTCACAGTGAAACAATTTGGAGACCCAGGATGCAAGAAAACTATCTCATATTGACCTCTTTTTCCCTGTGTTGGCAAGAATTCTGAAGTAAATATTTTGCACTTAAATACTTCAGTGCAGACTAATCCTATTTTTTCATCTATGTAGATTTTATAGTATGTAATTTACAAAAAAGGCAGCATGGTGCACAGTTTGCCTTTCTGGTCTCAGATTTTTCATAAATATGTCTTAAAAACACATAGGATTTTTTTTTTAATATTTAGTAGAGCTTCAAAAGAAGAATGTTCGTGATTGTACATTTTCAAAGTGTGTAAAACTAAGTTAGGAAATGCTAAAGATAAGATTGGACTTTCTGTTTGAATTCCTCTTTTTTTGCATGTACAGATCAAGACATTCCACAGTCAGATTGATCACATTGCATAAATTCTGCATGATATAGCCCTGTATAATGTGTTGGATTCTTTGCTGCAGCCATTCTATGCAAGTCTTCCGTGTGGCTCCTAGCGTTGAAGTGGTTGATCTGAGGCCGTTGACAAGGGCCTTCTCTAGACAACATGTTCTGGTTACCTGTATAGGCAGTGGAAAGAGGGAGGCACCTCAGGAAGGCAGCTCGGTCCCGTGTGTCGTGGGCCCCTGTGTTAGCTGGGATGCAGTGCTCTCTGAAGGTGGCCTTCTACTTCTGCTAAGCATAGTAGTAGAGCAGTTGGATCTGATGCCAAGCAGGGATCTGGATAGAGCTGGATGAGATTCTGAGGATCAGTGTTCTGTTAGCTCAGTTACAATGGAGAACAAGGAGTGGGAAAGGGGCTAGAGAACCACTGCAAATCATGAATAGCCTAGGTCTGAATTAATGAAGTTGGGGAGGGCAGAAGAGGAAGGAATGGCTAGCATTACATTTCTGTTCAGAAATGCATATAATTTTAACATTTTAACATAAAAACTTTTTATTGGTCCGATTATTTCCAGATGCAAAAATAGAAGTAAAAGGATATATTTTTTTTAGTTTTAGAATGTGTTCCTGATTCAATATTTAGGATGTATAAATGAGCTTAGCGTATAACATTACACATGCAACCTAAGTTCTAATTTTGCAATTAGTCACCTAAATACTGTTTCTCACAGACATGCTACTATGGCAAAGAAAAACTTTGCTAAAATCAGTATCTGCCTAATAAATATAGACAAGCTATGATCTCAAGTAACAAGGTGAAAAGCTATGCAAGCTAAGATTTAGAGTTCATTCAACTAATTAAAACCAAAGTGGGCTTAGAGTTTTTGAGGTATGTAAACTGAGTTGGTTCAGGATGAGTGTGTTTCACCCCTTTCCTTCTCCTATCTACAACTGTTTGTTACAGACAAAGAAACAATTTAGTTGTGAGCAGATTCCAGCAGTGGTCTATTTAAATCTTTTTGTTTTCTTCCCTATAAAGAAACAACGCAGATAGAAGATCCCAGGAAACAATGGAGGCAAGAGCAAGAGCGAATGTTAAAAGATTATCTTACGGTAGCCCAGGATGCTCTCAGTACTCAGAAAGAACTGTACCAGGTGAAAGAACAGAGGCTGGCACTTGCACTGGATGAGTATGTACGACTGAATGATGCCTACAAAGAAAAATCAAGCTCTCGGACAAGCTGTAAGTACAGTAGAAAATACAATGCAACTTCTTTGATCTGTTCCTTGCAGGGGTTCCTGTTTTACTTTGGTGAGTTTTCCAGGTTTGCTATGAATATCTTGTACTCTGGCTTTTTTAGAGATAGCATCCCTACTTTTTTTTTTTTTTTTTTTAGTATAAAGACATTCTCCTGAAGAGAACTCTCATTTGCCTGGTACAGCTGAACTCCTTTGAGCTGTGGTTTAGAGCAGTGGGCTTGTGAATCTATTTTGTCGTGCAGCTTGTGAGAACAAAATTGCACCAAATCTAGGTTCTAAATAAATAGGATCTCTTGTATAACATAGCTGCATGCCAGAATGACACTACTGTGTTGACAGGCAGCTGCCTGACCAAGCAGGCAGCTTGTTTGCTGCTTTGCAAGAACAGTAATGGTCAGGGATGAAGTAGATATGCATGCAATAGTATTGGTGAGGAATTAGCACACAGTATACTGCTCTCAGAGGCCTGTGTTGGGATTTTTGACAGAGCATCTTTCTTAAAAGAGGTTAGCATGATAAAAGCTGCGTGCACATCTTGGGAAGAACTGAGCAGTGAAGCTCTCAAGCTTCTGAATAAACCTACCTCTGTTTTCTAGAATTCTCCACAGAAATTATACCTCGAGGAAGAGGTCCTTCCAAGATATCTCAGCTAGAAGAATGGCAACAGAAAACAAGGGGTTGAAAGTCAGGGAGAGTAAGGCGCTACCTTTAGGTTGTGTCATAGGTGAAGAAGAGTCATACTAAATAATGGCAGGAGAAAACAGAAGAAAGTTTTGATTATTCCTTTCCTGACATGCTGTGGTATAATAAAGATAGATATATATTTATTTTCTGCACTTTTACATTTGTAGATTTTAGATCAATACGAATTCTTCAAAGAAGGGGGATAATTGATTTTTTTTTTTTTTTTTTTAAGTGTTCTCAGGCTCCTCATCAAGTACAAAGTATGACCCTGACATTCTGAAGGCTGAAATCTCCACTACCAGATTAAGGGTGAGAATGCTTAATTTAGATTCATTTGAATTCTCTGTGCAAAGTTTATGACTATAGAGTGCAAAGCTTGAACTAGCAGGAGTATCTTTTTACTGATACTGAAACGTCCCAATATTCTCATTACATATTAAAACTGTCAATTTTAGGTAACACTTTTAGGTGAAACTGAAAAAATATCCTAATTAGATCTGGGTTTAAATAAATTTAAATAAAAAATCTGATAACTATTCTTAATTTTATGAGTTTTTTTAAGGAAGAGTAAATGTAATCAGATGAAGCTAGAAAAGTAGTAGGCCAAGATGAATTGCAGTTAGATGGCTTTTGCACATTTTGGTCAGTTCCAGTCAGCAAGATTACAAACATAGACTTCATATTACCAACATTGCTGTGGTTATCTCAATACGCAAATAATCATGATTCAGAGTTTAGCCTCTAGTGAATTAATTTTAAGTAGAGAGGAAATGATGTGGAAGACATTGAAAATCTATAGAAGGAGTTCATTTATTTAAGCTATTGCATATGATGCTCTTCAGATAAGCTGGGCTCTTTATAGTTGCTAATGAAAAAAATTAGATGAGCCTATGCAGGTTAAAAAGGTAGCACCTCACAACTCAGTGCTTGGGTGAGGGCTGGGATGGAGATTTTTGCATGAGTAGAGACAACACAAGAGACCAGAGTTACTTAGCTCTTCCATTGCCCCCTCCTGGATTCTGCAGAGAGCAGCACTCACAGAAGTCTCGGAGAACAACACACTTCTTCACATGCAGTAAGAGTTATGATTAGGAGTATAAACAATTAATGATTAAAAGAAATGTGAAATGGCTCACAGTTTAAAGAGTTTAAGTTAGTGCTGAAATGTACAGATGTTACCCTGTCCGTCACTTTTTACACACAAGGAAAGTGGTTGATGAGAAAGCTCATTTCAGCAGTGAGGAAGAGAGAGGAAAATCTTTGAGGTTTAGGAGGGAGAGCCTGAGGCGATAAGGAAGTCAGGCTGGTGGAAACAAGAATGGGAGAGGAATGAGAAGCAAGGGAGAGGGCTTCATTCTGAAATGAGTAGAACAGGAAGAGACGTTCCCCTTGGCAAGTGGATTACTGGTATACTTAGAAAGTTAACAGTACTTACTGTTCGGCGAGGGAAAAACACCCAACAAAATACAGCTATAGTCACTTTAGGGTCAAAGAAGGGAAATTCGGGCATGATCTTATGCTCTTTTTTTTTTTTTTCCTCATTACTTAGATTAGTGCATGCAGAAATACCGAATCAGCTTTTGGCTATATATCTGCAGATTGTCCATTCACTGAGAAGAGAGAGACAACACGTTAATCATAGAAATTCAGATTTTGGAGGTGTTGTCCTGCCTTTGTTGCTTGTTGGAGTCGAGAATCAGCCACTCACTCACTCTGCTGGTTCTTAACATCCGATTTATTGGCATTGCAAAGTCCAAGATGAATGTGCCTAAAATAGGTGACCTGAATCTTGTCTGCAGAGTTTAGGAGAGTGCTGTCTAAGAATATCTGTATCAGCATAAATTGTTGTGTCATCCAAACCCACTGGGTATGAAAATCATTGAGTTAACAAAAAGTGAAGCCCTGTGATGCAGGGGCTGGAAAGTGGTTTTCAAGGAGGATGGTAAGAGAGGTATGACTGTGTTATCATAGTTTGCCCTTATTTGAATGTTTGAGGATGCTTTCCTCGTGTGCAGCCTTTTGGCTTTCTGCTGTATATGCATGCATGGATTTGATGGGAAGCAGAGTTAGTCGTTAGCAAGCTGCTAGCCAGCTGGTTAGGATTTGCATGTTGCTTAGTGAACTATTAGCTCAGACATACTAAACCTGTTTCTCTGTCACCCTGGCTGAAGCTTAATGGCAATATCAGGTTAATGGTGGCTGGAGGGGGAAGAGCCAGTATTCAAGGAAGTTCTGAAATGGCCTTTGGTGCCTGTGCCTTGTATAAGCATATGAAACTCTTTGAATGTGTGAATTACCTGTTCTACAGTATATCAGGCAGAACATGTGACACAAATATGGCAACCTTTATATAACAACAAGTGAGAGAAAAAGGTCCTTTCTCAAGAAGATTATAAATTGGTCCCACAGTAGACAGTGAGTGGGGCTATTTAGGGTCAGAATTAGTCATTATAAGATAATCCAGGCAATACAAAGCCTATTTGAACATAGTATGCATTATACATATGCAATACACAGGGGTTGCATCTTAGGTAACAGTGTATTTCTTGTTTTATTCCATTAGTATTTGAGTTCTGGCATTAGCACTTAAGTGCTGGTGTAGAAGGGGTTAGCCCAGAAGCCTAGTCAAAGATACGGTTCCAGTGCAGGAAAAAAGATTAGTGTTGAACAAGGAGGAAATTCAAAGCTTAGACATGGAGGAAGGCGTTAAGATGCAGTCAGAAGAGGGCTGTGAGGCAGGAGACTTAGGAAGAAGTGCAGAAGCACTAGGAAAGGTTGAAGGATAAAACAAATACAAAGATGTGAAAAAGAGGGAGTTTTGTAAAAGTCTCGAAGGGGAAGACAAGGAAAACAAGAATAGCTTGATAAGGTATAGTAAACACAGCCTCTGTTATCATGTAGGTCACATTCTTGTGGGTTAACATATCTAATTCACATATCTTGATAATGAAATGATGAATTACAGCAGAGGACACTCAGAAAAATTATTTCAAGGAAAACATAGGGTGTTTCTGGGAGATCCAGTCTTCTAAGTTGCGATCAAGTGTGCCATGTGCAGTTACTCTAAATTTACATTTCTACTTTTATAAGTTTAGCCATTCTGTGCTTCTAGGAAAAGTTGGGAATTCATGTGTTTTAAACATTGCATGGAACTCAAAGGTGATACTGCATCAGTTAATTGAAAGAGTTGAGACAGATTATTGGGATTTAGGGGAGTGTTAAAAATCTGACTTCGTTCTCTGTTCTGCTTAACTACAGCAATGTGTCATACCAGTCAGGTCAGGTACAGTTGATGGCAGCTTGAATGTGTAGTTAGGAGTTGCTTATTGATTATGCTTAATTTCCAGGATGGTCAAAGTAAAGGTGGAGCAGCTAGGGATGCTAGTTTTCAATATCCTGAAACAAACCCCTAATTTAGCTAATGAATTTTGCTTTGGAGAAAAGGGAGATTGAAAGCATTTTATTTCTGTAACAGTAAATTCATTAGCCAAAAGCTGCCAATTCAAATGCCATAAGTATAATTCTGAAACCCATATAAAGGAAAGCAGAGATCAGGGTTTTTTTTGTTTGTTTGTTTGTTTGTGTTTTTTAAACACACAAAGCATTTTGAGTTTTTCTGAAGACTATATAACAGTTGCTGATGCTCAATACTTTGGTTATCTGACATGTTGGGAAACTCCTGTTTTCTGATTGAAAGAATAGGACTGAGCAGGAAGTCTTAAGGGGAACTTAGATTTCCTACTCAAATCTGAGACAAATTTGGAGATTAATTTCAATCATTAAAGCGATATGCTTATTTGCTGATATGTTTATGTTAATATTTTCAATTTTTTCATAAGACTATCTTAAGAAAAACATGTAAGCAAGCAGAATATTAAAGCAGGAACTTCAAAGTGAGAGGGGAGAGCAGGGGACTTTTTAACTTTTTGTCTCCTTAACATTACTGATTGGAATGTTAAAATGCCTAACAAGATCTGACCACTATGTTGAGTGCAAATAAGGCAAATGGCAGTGTATAAATGCCAAAAGTTGGGATTCCATTTGGGAAGTATGATATAAAATTGAACGGAGGAATTATTTTTGAAACATTGAATCATAAATATTTTGTGTAGTGTACTTAATATCTTTTAGTATTTGAAATAGGAATTTTAAGATAAAAAAGAGCCTGCAAATTTAGGGAAATAGAGAGTTAACCAAAGATCCTTCTATTAAATTAATGCATATGTTTGCAATCCGAGTGAGTTTGTAATTGTCTTTTTTGAATTAATGTGCATTTTATTCATAGGGGAAAAAAAAAGGAGTGCATACTTTGTCTTTTCCAGTGTAAAGGACTGAGAGCTTCCTGGAATGAAAAAAATGAAACTATAATAGGCTTAAAAATAAACAGGAACGTCCCGGTAGGACAGTTGGAATGCATGCTTAACAAGTGAGAAGTAAATTACTTGTTAAAGTTCTCTCAGGTTTAATAACACAGTGTGGTATCGATACAAATAAGGAATGTGATTTAATCTGCTTGCGTCCCTTTAATCCTAAAGCATGTTGCCCATAGACATCAGGAAAAGAACAGATCCATTTGTTTTTAATATGTGCCAGTAGAGCAATTTACAGTCTTTTTTTCCTCATCTGATGTAGAGAATACATTAATTGTTCAAAGCCATGTGTTATGCCATTTAACAAGAGGGATTTTCTAAGTCTTGCTTTGATTTAACACACAAGGTTAAGAAGCTGAAGAGGGAACTCTCTCAGATGAAGCAAGAGCTGCTGTACAAAGAACAGGGCTTTGAAACACTGCAACAGTGAGTATGAGAAAAGAGTTGAAATTGACTTAATTCAGTCCTCTCATTTCTGCTTTGTCATAAAATTGAATACATCTCATGTGAAATAATTATTGGGGAAAAAATGAGAGTCTAATCACTCTTTTTTGCCATTAGGAAACAGGAAATCTCTAGAAATGGTAAACCTATTATGCAAATGAAAACATGAGATCAATCTGTTCCCTTTTTTTCCTTTTTTTCCCTTCTCCCTGTGTAGTTGCAGAGAGGCAGAAAGAGGGTCAGCAGCTAAAGTTCTCTAGAAAGAATTTGGCTGCTTTGCACAGTCCATTAAAAAAAAAAAATCCTTTAAAGTCTTTTTCCTCCTCCCTCCCTACCTCCAGGCTCAAGGAGGAGGGAGAGGAGGGTGCTGTTCTCAGAGATACATAGGGTGCCAAACTGTGAAGTTTGAAAAGAGTCAATCTGAGCATTAAAGGAGACCTGACATTCTTGTTGTAGTTACTGGGATGCCTTAGCACCTGAGGTCTGATGCTGAAGCCAGTGACCATTTTGAATATTTAGTCAGCTGGATTATTAGAGACTGATTTTTGTTTTTATTTTATTTATTTTCTCAGTCTGAGCTCTGCCTGCTGCTTCTGACTTAGAAAGTTGGGCCCTAAAATATTAAACATTACTCAAAACTTTAACAAGAGTAAATATAGTGGTTATTTCCTATTCAAGTGGATAACCTTGCTAACATGTATTTTTTTTTTCACCCTTGAGAACAGAGATATAATGATGATAATTGTTTCCTGTGTAGCATTGTACCCATACATTTACACAGTGCTGAGCTGTGTGCACTTAGTAGGCTACTTCCAGTGGCAGAAGCAAGGTTGCAGCATCGTAGTGTAATATTGTCTGGCTGTATTTACCCTTATCTCAGAGTCTCCTCTGCCTGGTAGCATCCTGTCGACGTAAGTAATCTTTCTGCTGGAGAGTTTGCAGCCTTTAGAGAGAAGGCAGGCAAAAGGTGGGAGAAGGAAAGGATATTTGTATCTTGCAAGGAGCAAAATAACAAGGGAGGTGATTTGCTGAGGATGATGGAGAGAGTCTGTGTTAGGAGCTGAAAGACTGGGGATTAGTTCCCAGCTCAATCCAAGGAGAGTTTTAGACTGTTTCCTGGGGATTTTAAAATATCACTTCTACACAATATGATGGCTCTGAAATGAGGAAAAAATCTGGTCTGGAAAATGGCTAGAAAAGATAGTGAACACAAATATTGCTCCATGAGTTCTGTTGTAACTGGATATGTTGAGAATAACCAAATTATTTTTCTGGTATGCAGTCTTTGAAGTCACTTGGAAGCTGACAGCTCCCGGCACCTTAGGTGTCAGTCAAATTCCTACCCACTTTCATTCTGACTAGGGTAGAAATGTAGGATTTGTTTGTTTTTTAAATATATAGAGACAAGTGAAAGATGAGAAAAGGGGGAGAAAAGAATAATTGCTTGTTTTTATTTAGGCATAAACAGACTTAATTCAAAGCAAAGTTTAGAAAAGAGGAAAGAAGACATATTGATTCAAAAGCTTTTAAAGTAGTAAAAACTCATGCTTCTATACCAGGATTAAAGGTTAGCCAGCCATGCTGGTTTTATTATATTAATTCAACAATGAAGTATTGTTTTAAAGCAGCTTGCTCACAAGCCATTTTGATAGGAATCCAAAGCATGTTTCAGAAACTGTCAACAGCATTCCACAGGAACACAATAGACGTTTGTTGTAAAAACTCAGTCAGCCACTTCTGATCAGCACTAATCCCATTAATTTAAAACAGGAAGATGGAATATCTTACATGTCAGATATCCTTCATGTCTATCTTAATTATATACAGAATAAAACCATTGCAATTTGAATATGGCGCATTATGTTACTAGGCAGCACGTGGTGTATTACCCAACTGTTCATCATGACCCCAACTGTTGGCACATCCTCTGTCTATTTGACCTTAGAAACCTGATAACTTACCAAAAATTGGGTGTTGTTGGGCAATAAATAATTGCCTACCTCTGAAAGAGTTTGAGGAACTTCTCAAGTTAACAAAAAATCATAAATAGGAGTCTGAGTGCTGAGTTATACAGGAGATTTTTTTGTGGAAATGCAGATTACTTTTACACAGAAACTGAGATGTGGAAGAGAGGGAGAGATACACACATCTTTTAAAGACTACTTTAGAACATTGCTATCTTCTATACAAATTTGGAAGAAAAAAATAATATCTTGTTACAAGAATTTTGTCTAAGTTTGCTCTTGTAGTCAGTGCTCAAGATCACTTCTGGTCGTGAAAGTGTTTGTTCGTACCTCACCTAAAGGTTAATGCCTGCTAGGGAAGATGATGGATGATAATAATTGCATTAGAATATATTCTGTCGTAGGTGCTGGACTTTAGTGAAATGCCTGTTGCTTTTAATTTTGTGAAGCACAGCTGCAGTGATGCTATGAAATATTCAGTTAAATTGGAGGTGAAGAGAAATTTGCTCACAGGCTGTACTTGCTGAAAAAATATATGTAAAGACACAAGTATTTTTGTCTCTTTGTTTGTTTTTAATGCAGGAATTCAGTAAATTTTTCAGAGTGTGAGATACATGTTAATTGTGTAGAGAGTCAGTAAGAGAAAGCCTGCTGCCCGTGTAAGCAAAACAACTGTTCTGGGCTGTTAATGCTTAGGATTAGGGTAAACAAGAGGTTACATTTCTTCTCTGAGAGGCTGATTAGTACCAAAAAGCCAATGCCACGTTGTGTATCTGAGTAGGGAGATAGGATTAATAATAAACTCTGCTTCTGTAGGGGTAATCAACAGTTACTAGTGTGAAAGATGTACCCAAAGCTGCCCAGAAACTGCTCCTATATTGCAGAGTTAAGGTGTGGATAGACATTTTGGTAGTTTTTGGTAGTCCCCAGCAGGACTCTGGCCTTAGGTACTGCTCTCTGCTCCTAATGTCTTTGTGGCTGGATCAGCTAAACCTGCTTGTGCAGTCAGTCTTTGGTAAGGCCCGCCGTGGTTCAGCTGAGCTGATTCTTACACTAACACAATTTTTTGTCTCGAAAATGTCCTGATATCAGGAAGCCCAACCACTGGGCATCGTGTGCGACCAACAGCTTGATGATTTTGACAAGAATTAGATGGTAAATACTCTAATGGAGATGTTTGTCCACTTTCCTCTTTTTCAGCAACATTAAAGCAAGCAGTATCTCTTACCTCCTTCCCTATGTTCTGCAACTACTTTGCTTGAAATAGAAGCAGAGGTGTTAATTTTATTTTCTCTATCTAGTATTACAGTTTTGTTTCATTTTTTTTCTTCCACAGAATTGACCAAAAAATGTCTGGAGGCCAGAGTGGGTATGAACTCTGTGAGGCCAAAGCCATTCTAAGTGAATTGAAGTCCATCAAAAAGGCCATAAGTTCAGGGGAGAAAGAAAAACAAGATCTAATGAAGGTATTTTGTGGGGTTGATGTAAGTTTTGTGTGGATTTGTTTTATCAGAAGAAACTTTATGTTAAGTACTGTGCATTTTATACGTTTATTTAGGAGAATCTCCAAGCTTTTCATGAGCTAAATCAGTATTAAAACTTTTAGATGGAGAAAGTGAAGCCTGTGACTTTCCTAACTCACGGAGTTGCTCAGTGGCAGTCAGTTTGAGAGCACAGATCTCTAAATTTGTAAAGAAGATACAACGCATATGTTATTTTTATATCATCACAGGTGTTAATGGTACTTAGTGTCACCTGCCAACTGTTTGGTTGAAAGGATAGTTTGCTTTAATGTAAACTGAAAGCAGAATTTTTATGTTTGAGGCTTTTATGTAAACATTTTTGCAGAGAACCTGTATGGCATGTGTTGCTACTGTTGGTTGTGAGCACTATAACGTGCAGAGCAGATACCATCATGCTTTCTTTTTCCTGGATAGAGTCTTGCCAAGCTGAGAGAGAAATTCAATCTTGACCGGACCATTGGGAGATCTGAGCCAGACCTGAGTTCCAGTTTTGTAAGCTCTCAGATGTCTTTCTTTAGACAAACTCTGGATGCAGGGTCTCAGACTGACATTTCTGGTGAGGTGAGCTCTCTCATTTGGTCAAGTGCAAAGAAAAGTTGAATCCCAATGTTGCAGTTAATGGGATTTGAATCAAATGCTTATTTACTATTGCAGTTACATCTGTGTGTGTATAAATGTACATACAAACACACAGACATGTTGAGTTGAAAATCACCTAGTATCAGTTACCTGATTTTGCCCATAAATTTTAAATCGGGATTCAGGGGATGTTTTTACATATGCCATGAAACGTTCATGACAATTTGATCTAATCAAAAATTCCACTGCAATAAAGATCAGTTTTTAAACTGATAACTTTTGTTTCTGTTTATGGGATCAGTTGCACCTTTCAAGCTTAATTCAAATGAACTTTTTAACTTTCAGAAAAAGAGATCTCACAATTTAGCAGTTTTACTTCATTTCAAGCAGCTAAAAACAGTTGCTGTAGCAACCTGATCAGTGGTCTATTAAAACTTCCATGTTCTACTGATCCATATATTCCAGTATATTTACAGAACAGTAAGTTATGCTTATTTTGGGCACTCCTCTTGAAGTTTTGGGAGCTAAATTGCTATGGAAGAGGTTGTACTAGGTTTTCCAAACAAAGAGATAACCTCGTATGTGTTTTTAGGAACTTTGTTGAAGTCTTGCTTTGAAATGCACTGACTTAATCCCAAATTCAGAGTTCAATGAGTTCAAAGGAGATCAAAATTTTGGGTGAAATCAATGCAGGACTTTTTTGAAAAAGTACCTGCTTTACTTTGATGGAATATAGACAACTGGTAGTGTGGTGGTTAAAAGTAGATAAACTGTATCAGAAGAAAACACTGTGTCTTGTGGATCAAGTAGCCTCCTAGCTTGATCTTTAAGAGTTAGAAAGTGTATGGCTGCAACTAGATGTGTTTTTATTTTTTAAATAGTGTTTTTTCTAGCCTGTTGATTGACCTAACAGTTTTACACAGTAATAAGGCTGACTTTTTTTTTTCTCAGCAGGTTGGAGCAAGAAGTAGATCAAATTTAGCAGAAAAGGTCAGACTAAGTCTTCAGTATGAAGAGGCGAAAAGAAGGTAATAGGGTTAGTTGCTTCGTTAAGTTGCAGTGGGAGCTGGGGGTGTCGGTCTGTGCAGCACTAATGTTGCGCCTGCAGTGACATCTAGTGGGCCAGCTCTCTGCACAAACCTCTGTGTCTCTGTGTAGGGACCACTACAAAGTCTTCCAACACAAAAGAGACTTTCTGGAGGCACCGGCACTTTTACATAGTAGATTTTACATTTAATGCTGAATTTCCTATGTTAAGAAATAAAATGCAGACAGTGACAAGTTGATGGCAGTTCCTGGATTAAGGGGATGGGATAAACTGCCTTTACCCCAAACATGTTGCCAAGACATTTATGCCCATTGAAATCCTCTTTTGGGATCATCATCTCAGCTTGTGCCACTGATTGTTCTTAAATTGTAGAGTTGCTTCAGAGTTCCGGTATTCAGTAGCTGAGTTATCTCTTTGTCCCTAAGAATCATGGATAATTTAAATTTTATGGATTTTACAGTTATCACTGTGGGGTTGTGTTTTTTTTTGTTTGTTTGTTTGTTTTGTTTTGCTTTTTAATTAACCTGATGAGAAAGAAATTAGAAACTGCCTCACTGATGAATGGGGAATACCTTTCAAATAAGTTCTGTAGTGGCTGCTTATAAAGGCGGTGCTGTTTTGCTGAATTGCTGTAGCACCAGAGAATGGGCATCAGAAAGCATTCTGGTTTAGAATTACATGCCTGCTGATGCTCCAGAGTAACAAGGCTGCATAATTCTGAGAGAAGATTTCTTTATTTTTTATATATATTTTAT
>JAUBNY010001095.1:59677-73258 GCA_032275445.1 Crypturellus soui | reverse complement strand
TCCACTGTATAAACTTTTCCTTCATGTTCAACAACTTAAAGCAGGGGAGGAAATAAATAAACACTATTATATTAGCCAGCAGCCATAAAATAAATAGTGAAAAGGAAACCTCTGAATGAAGTCTCTCAAATTAGTGGTGTTATGGCCTTGATAAGGTATGGGTGGATGTCTCTCATTCTCCATACCCCCCAATTTGACTGTGGTTTAGCAATCTCAACTGTGATGCTGAGCTTTAAAAAACACTGGAACTCCCTAATGCCACATCCTCACTGGAACCTCCCAGAGGATGTCTGGAAGTTATTGTGCCGTGCCTATTTTCTGCAGCTCTGTTCAGTGCTGGAGCAGCTCTAGAGCTGTGAGGCTTGAGCCTGTTCTTTGAATGCTCCTGAAAGCAGGCTCAGGAGAAGGAGGCTGGTGGCTGTTGCCCAGAGTGTCACTGCACAGAGCAGCTGCTTCTCACAGGTTCTCAGTAAGCACCATTCCCTATCCCACTTGGATGCGTCTCCCGAACTTGACTTTGAAATTTTATATTCGAAGGAAGAGAGGAGAAATACTAAGTATATACTGAAAAATGGCATTAGCTTTTTTTCTCTTGCCTCAGTCTGACCTGCTTCAATCATCATTTAGTGAAGCTGTCAAGCTGTCTAGGCAGCAGCTATTCTAAAACGTGAGTTGCTATCATTGAGGCTCTGAAACTCTCATTTGGGCTGCACACTGCAATTTAATCAACCTGTTTGGGCTAATGTAGTTTGTTTTGTATACACTTGCCTCCATTATTGTTAAAAGTTTCCTGTAACTTTCCTAACTATCAAGTCCTTGCCTGTTTGCCCTAGACCAAATGAAGCCGATGACACTGGATATAGTGAAGATTATTCAATGGTTCTAGAGGCTGCCCAGGTACAAATAGGACTCAGGTAAGTGACCAACAGAGGGGACGTTTCTGTTTGTACGTAAATGCAAATAGTAAATGCAAATGTAAATGCAAACTCTGGCTTCATATTGTCCTTTACCTAACAGATACGACCCCAGCAATTCAAGTTTTGTAGTGATCGTAGTCCGGCTCAGAAATCTTCCAGCATTTTTGGTCCCCCTTGGCTCTAAAGTGTAAGTCAAACAATCACTAAGCAGCAATGTTGAAGTATGAGAATATAATAATAAATTGTACAAGTTCTCCAAAGGAATGGATTGATTTACTGCTTAACAGCACTCAAATAGATATATAACTTACTATATCAAACTGTAGTGGGGCTTAGCTTTACAGATTCCAGTAATGCTTCAAGAAAAAGAAATATTGGGAAATTTGCACATTACGCTAAAGCGAAACAAAGAGACTTTTAAAATAATGCTTCATTTAGTATATGTAAAAGTTTTATACTTCTGCAAACGGAGAGCAATTATTATGCATCTATTAAAACCTTATTTACAGTACTTTGCTAATATAATTCTTTCAGCTCAAAATGCTATCTTTGTACATTTTTGTGCCGTATTGATGTAAAATGACATTAAAATCACGTATATAGATCCTGCTAAAAGCTTAAATAAAACTTACTCCTCCTTGTTTTGGATAGTTTAAGAAGGACAGGGTAAAGCAAGGACCTTGCAAATCACAATTTTGCTGTCACTTGCCAATGTGTGAATGTGTGTATTTACTGTACAAATATGCATAGTGGTAAGAATTGGGACTGAAAAATGATGTTATGTCATATCCATATTCTTTAGAGGATTCAGCTGGGCATATTAGTACTTCATGGAATATTTCTACACAGAATAGATTTTTACTTAAGGACTTCTGAATTTCTGTTTCCACAGTATATGTAGTAACTGTTTACTTCTTGAGCTAACTTAACACTTACTGCCTCAGGGTTATTTTTGATTAATCACAAAGTCATAGGTTTATCCTAGCAAAGTTTGAGGTATTGGTTAACAATTTACTGTTTTGTTCACTAGCATTTCTTTCTGTGACATGATTGTCAGTCCTCTCAGTACTAAATCAGAAGATAGATTTGGATAGAGATAGAAATCGCAAGCTCTTTTGCTGCTAACTTCTCGAGACACAGAAATACGGCTTGGGGAAATGCATATGTAAGGAGCAGGGGGAATTTCTCAGCCCCTTCTCTCCTTTCCACCTCTATTTCTTCCCGCCTCTGATTTGTGGCTGTGTCTCACCTCACCATGGAGTCTGAGTTAGGTAATGGGGCCGTTTGCTATCATGCATCCTCCAAAAAGCACTGATTTAAGTACAGGCAACGTTCTTTGTGTTATTCCCTGCAGGTATATTAGAGTAGCGGTGCTTCCATCCTCAACTGACATCAGCTGTCTGTTCCGCACTAAAGTTCATCCTGCCACAGAAAGCATTTTGTTCAATGAGATATTCAGAGTAGCCATTTCCCAAGTAACACTGCTGCAGAAGACGCTGAGAGTGGACGTCTGTGCCGTCAGTAGAAGTCATCGGGAGGAGTGCTTGGTATGCAGCTTTATCACTGCCTCCTGCAGCTTTGCTACTCCCGCTTTTCTCTCTCTCTCACCCTCTTTTCTCAATCTCTCTTTTGATTTATTTTTTTTTTGCGCGCACACATCTGTTTATTTTGTCCCTACCTATTCTAGTGGTCAAAGCTGCTAAAATTCTACAACACTTGGTGAAAAATTGTGATGCATATCTCGATTTCTGTTGTAATTATTAAATTTTTACCTTTTTCTGAGATTCCAAATACCTACTCTAATCTTGAATGGAGGCTCTAGAGGGTGCTTTGATTATTCTGAACCCACATTGCTTTAACTCTTTTAATTACAGATTGGTATTCCACTTTTTCAGTTTGTATGTATATGCATTATATATACAGATATAGATATAGATATGTAATCATAATATATCATAAGAATAAGAAATATCCCTGCAGCATAACACTAGCTGAAAGTAAAATCTGATCCTGATTCACAATATGTGCAAAAAAAATGAATGCAAACCTTCATTATTGCCATTCTTCATGAGAAACAAAGTTTTGTATCTGGTGGTTTACATCAGATCCACCTTTTTAGTCTTTATGACTTGTGGAAGTAATAGAAAGGCAGGACATTTACAGACTGGCCTAGTGAAAGCAGGGTTTTGTTTGCATGCACTTGTTTTTGTGCTTTGGTTTGCCAACTTTTTGTGGTCACCGCGGAACTAGTGGTGCTTCATCTTCTTTTCAAATACTTCTGTGCTCAGTTCTGTACAGCTCAGTTTTGTCTTTCGCTAAGAGTGCAACATAGTAGCACAGTGAGACTTGTAGTTATAACACCAGAGGAGATGCTGAAATTGGTGTCTGGCAGGATTCATCAGCCCCTGTTTCAAAAATGTGGAGTGAAATTAATGCCTGGGGCATGTCCTGGCCTTTTTCAGGGGGTTAGTGGCTGAACTCATCGGCTTGGCTTATGTGAAGGAAGCCAAGAGTTTTCCCCTTAGGGGAAGGCATGACCACAGAGCAAAAAGCGTGACAGGAGACAAAAGGTGAGAAGCGCCGCAGCGGTGGAGGTTCCACACTAGACACAAAGAGCTGTGAGGAGCGCCCCAAGCCGGGCGCCCTGGCCAGCGTGACCAGAGCCTTGGCCAGAGCAATGCACTTGGCCAGGGCCTCTCCGGGTCCTTTGCCTCACCAAAGGGTTTTATAGAGGGTTTTAATGGCCAGGACAGGGCCCGAGCAGCGGCGCTTGACAGCACAGGCTGTCTTGGCCGCGTCCTTTCCTGTCATTTCATCTGCCTTTTCGCTGGTTAAGCCACACGAGGTCATCTGTCATTGTTTGCTTCATCGATGATTTTTGTGGTGGAACAACTGAAAAATTGACTTTTCACTCAAGACTTGCTGTTCTGTAAGTCGCTGCTACAGGTTTCAGTGCCCCAGCTTTTTGTTACTGAGTGCTGTAGAAAGCAGATAAATGGGCTTTGTGCATTATGGTGATGGAGAGGCTTTTGTGTGTGTGCATGTGGGGAGAAATTATGCAGGCTGAAATAAAAAATGGCAGGCTGGACAGTATGAGGAATCTTTCATGTTTTTTTTTTCATCTGGAGTCAGGGGGGATGTAGGAAGATTGCGCAGTTAGAAAGAATTAAGATCCATGTCAAATTCATGCTGCCTGCTTTACATGAAAAATACTGTAGAATTAATTTTCAGCTGTCTTACAGGAAAATGACAAATTTAAACTTTTCTTCCCCTTTCATATTCTGCGCAGGCTGGAACTCAGATCAGTCTGGCAGATTTATCATTTTCTGATGAGACTTGTACTCTGTGGTACAACCTGCTGTCTTGCAAGCAGATTCCTGGCAAAAAAAACAAGGAACAAAATGAAGAATCCCTGTTTCTGTTAAGCAAGCAGTCATCAGACTCCTTGGACTTGGTGAGCAATGTGCTAGCTGTTGCCACGTTAGCAAGAAGAGGAGCCACAGACTTGCTGGGCCACTGCCTTACAATTATTCGTGTGCCTTATTTGACCTCCTCCACTTCCCGGGAAGCCTGAGGTCCCGCTGGACCTGTTTCTATAAGTAGCAACTTGGTGCGAGCAGCTCTGCTGTGGAGCTGTGAACCTGCTCAGAAGCTGGTCCAGAGCAAGGCTGGGGCCTCCCAACTTCAACTGTGTTTCTTTATAAAATAAATGCTATTTAAAGATTACTTTTTCTTAATTATTTAAATTTGCATGCTTAAAGTTACTACATTCAAAAGTGCACATGCAAATTGTATGTTAATTTTTCCGGTTAATTAAATCTTTCTGTTTTATACCTTCTTAAAAGAACTGTACATTGAAAATGTGGCTTTTAAAGACAATCTCTTTCTATCTAGGGACTTCAAGTGTAAGAGGGAGAGAGGGAAAATATATTAAAGGACAAGAGGATCATTTTTGATTGCCTTGGTCATCTTTAAAACAAAATTCAAGAATACAGTGTTTATAAAGAGTAAATCTCAATGAGTTAAGGTGCTGCACTTGGCCCGTTTAAACCCCTTCAACTTGTGATCTGAGTCACGTTTTTGCAGGTGCCAGGGAGCCCCAGGGAACTACAGCTTTTTGTAAGAGTGGTCATTTTTTACCTAATGTTGTGTGTCTGGTCTCATCTTCCCTTTCCTTATACATAGGATGCTGTGTCAGCCCTGCTGGAGAGGACATCAGCTGAGCTGGAAGCAGTGGAACAAGAGCTGGCTGAAGATGAGGAAGAGGAAGAACAGGAGCAAAGGGGCTCTGAGGAGGACTGGTAAAGCTGCTTCTTCCCCTTGACTGTGCACATCCAAATGCTTCCTTTCATTTATTCCTGTTCTTAGACTGCTGAAAGGGCTGTACTCTGGGAGGAGATGTGGGTGGGGGAAATCTCATTCTCTCATGTAGCCTATTTATTCACCTTCTTCTAGGTTTACAACATCCTAGTTGTTCCATTAACATCCTCGGCTGTCCCACAGCTCTCCCTGGCGGGCTTTATCAGTTCAGGAATGAGCCCGGGTTACTTCTGTCCATACAGGCTAGAAATGCTTGTAGAAGCAGCTGATGAAATTGGGGATGAAGAGGAAGGTGGCACCAAGCTGACAGCAGAAGGCAGCTGTGCTGGCGATGCGGGGCTGCGCGCTGAGGCAGCTGAAGGTGAGGGCAGAGGGAACAGCGATGAGGCCTGTGACGGCCAGGAAGCTCCCCTGGTGCTGGCGCTGGTGAGTACCTGGCATTGCTCCTTCCACTGTATCTTTCTAGGTCTGAAGACATTGTTTAGCTTGAAGAAATGTTTCTCTACAGTTAAATCTGGAAGCCTCCTGTGTCTGAGCATTTGCAGGTTGACGTGGTCTTCGCTTGCACCTCTCAGAATGTTCACGTAACAAAATCAGGTGGTCACTCCAGAACTGTCCGTAGGAGCCGTGACAGACACGTGGCAGAACTGCCAAGTCAATTAGCTGGAAAAGTCACTCTCCACGTTTTTATGTTGGGTAGAGAGAATATTCAGGATTCAAGTGCAATCTAGTAACTTTTACTTGTGCATGTTTAAAACATTTCTGCACATCTGTTTTACTGCTTCCCATTTTCTTCTGACTTGTCTGATGGGTTTTCTTTCAAGTTAATAAACAGGGTGGAGCAGGTGTCAAGACTTTAGACCAGTGAGGGCATTTCTGTATTTCCCTTTATTTTAGAGTGTGAAATACAGAAACTGCCTTTAGCAACTATAAGATTCCAAAGTGTCTGACAAACTGTGTGCAGTTGAACTGCCTGCATACTGCACAGAATGAGGTCTTGGATTAGAAATTGTTAACTGTTTGTCTTATGTAATACTCCACATTTCTAAAAACAGTTTTAGTAAAGGATTAGTAAAGACGTGTTGTAGCATATACCCTAGAAATAAAAATTTTAGGCCACCTTTCTATGTGCACTAAATCTTGATGCAATACTACTGCATGAATGAGGCCTGCAGGTTCCACAACACAGCAAAAACAAAAAGGCAAAGGATGACATCTTGTTCCTTCAACTTATGACACTAAAAAGTTTGACACCTCAGTGGACTTGCTAGGAACTGTAATTAACTTCCAGTTAACGTGGCAAGCTGCCAGATGAGCCAAGGACACTGGGTAAAAGGACTGACAGCCTTCTGGGTAGCAACCAAATACAGATCAAAGCTCCAAGTTGGCAAAGGGACACGTCAAGACCACCCCTGAAGGCTGGGCCCGCATACACGCACTCGTGTCGCTAAGCGGGGCTGGAGCTGGGTGGGCAGTCAAAGGCACAGCCGACCGTACGGTGCGGCCAGCCACTGTGTAGGCCTCGGGCCAGCTGGGCCTCCTCCGGCTCTGCCGCAGCCGGCTCCGCTCCGCGGGGAGGGAGGAGAGGGCCTTGGCGCAGCTCCTCTCCGGGGCTCGAGGGTGTCTAGCCGGGTGCCCCAAGGCGCTCAGTCCGCCAGGCTTCCCCAGCCACATACGGAGCAATTTAAATGGAAATGCCTCTTTGAAAAATCTGCCAACGGCAACCAGAGTGTTTGTTTGTACTGCAGTCTGTCAGACCATTTGCAGGGCAGTGAGGGTCTTTCTGCAAAAGCTTTGGTTTTACGGAGTGCAAAGACCTGTTTCCCTTACTTGGCTTAGATGGCCTCTGTATGTGCAAGCTACTTTTTGTTTTCTGTACTGGTCTTTTATCATCCCCTACACGATGATAACAATGCTTGTAAAATCCAAAGGCATAAAACCTGTGTGGTGTGGTGGCACGTGCGTGAGTATAGCAGTTCTCACAAGCTAAATTCCTTTTGATAGGTTGATAAAGAGACCAACACGGAGGAGTCGGTTAATGAGAGCGCAGCAGTGCGGCCCAAGGACAGAGGCAGCTGGAGCTGCAGACAGCGCCCCTTTGTCAGGAACAGCATGATAGTGCGCTCGCAAACCTTCTCGCCAGGCGAGCGGAACCAGTACATCTGCAGGGTAAGGAAAAACGCTTGGAATGAGGAGCTATTAACTACAGAGTCATTTAACTTCTTGGGAATGATGCATTAATGACAGTGAGTCATGTACCAATTTTCCCTGCGAGAGGCAGAGCCTGTGCTTTCTCTGGGGTCTTTTTTTTCCCCTGCCTGACCTGATGTGGAGTAGAAGTGGCTTTCAGAAAAGTTGCATGCTCTTGCAAAACACTCTTAAAGGGCAAAAATTCAGCCTGTTGGAGAGGTACCACAGGTTCCTGCGCAGGCTGTCTGCAAAACATGTGTTTCACTGCATGTCAGCGACTGCAGCTCTCACACAGCAAAGGAACCAGTAAAATCATGGAACAGAGTTCACTGTGAACTGCCATTGCAGTAACACATTTGGGTAACGTAGCTGTTCAAGGATGTTTAAGAGTGTGAAAGCAGCCCAGTCATCAATTTTGAATCTCCCTTTGTCTCTTAGCTGGACAGCTAGCTCAGCAGCTGCATGATATTGTTCTGAAATCCTGCGTCTTTGAAAGATGTCAGCGATGTCCGAGTGCTGCCTGGGGCCCTGTTTTAAATATGACTTTGGTGAAAAAAGTCCCATAGTCTCCCTAGAGCTGTGGTAGCATGAAAATCATGTATTTCAAGATGTAAGCATGAATTTTATATATAGAATATATATAAATGTTACCTCTATAAATTTTAATTATGGAAACCATGAAAAAGAAAGGCAATCTATTTTGATTTTGAGTTTCTAGAGGCTTCTCATGCAAGTGTGGCTGTTATTCTCTCTAGTTCAGTTAGAGGTAGTTCACTTAGTTATCAGGAAATACTGAAGTTGCTCACTTCTCTGTGATGACCATCGGGCTAAAAGAAGTGACTAGTATCAAAATACTTATTTTTTTAACTATTCCATATACTCTCCATACTGAAGTGCAGCAGGTGGTATATAATAATCTACCAAATTTGGAGAGATTATTGGCTGAATCTAGAATCTAGCCTTTTTAATTCTAGTGGTCTGCAGATTGGGTGTGTTGACAAAAATGGTAGCCTGTGGGGATCCTCTAGTGGAAGTCACATCAGATATTCTGACACTCCTGACTTTTTGTATCCAGAAATGTTTGGGACTTTTGTAGGTTTGAAATTTGCCATGTTCATGTTGCTAGAAGCCAGAATGTAAAAGAACAAACTATGTATCCTTCCCGAATGGTGCTTCAAGGACATGGGGGATGATGCAGTTAGCTGTTTGTATCCAGGGAGAAGTTGTCAGCAGTGTCTCCATGGTGAAAAGAGAGATTTCTCTCTAGAGAAGTGTATTCCTATTGCAAGAGGTTTTATTTCCCACTGCCAACCCCCAATCAGTCCCGTATAAGTGTGCTTTAGGGCACTGGCTTTATTGGTTTTGAAATGTCAGTAGAATGATTCTTTTTTGTCTGTCCTTTTGGAAGAGCTGAAATAAATAATCCTTCAGGTAGGTGCTTTTGCTTTCTTTGAAGGTTACCAGCACATATATTGATGCACCTAAAAACAGGGGTGAGCACTGATGTACGTGGAGCTGACGCGGTGCCTGGGAAGAGCAGCGCATGCCGTGCTTCCTGCCTCGGAGAGGAGGAAGCGGGTGGGGAAGCTGGAGGCAGTGTGGCCGGGGCACAGCTACAGGCACTGCCCTGGCCCTTGGTAAAGCCTGCCCGAGCAAATGAAGTGCACAGTTCATTTGTGATATGCAGTCATATAAAAGCTCACTAGTGATGAGGCGGTGCTGAATAACCATGGGTGCCTTTCTTGCCTTCCTAAAGGGTCTGCTTAGTATTCATTTAGATGAATGCTAGATCAAGGAACAGAATTTTGGGGGCACTTTTCCTTGATGGAAGAAATTTTCTTTTACACTAAGAATGACCTACATGTTTATCACCACTGAGGTTTTCTGGCTGCTTATATCAATACAGATGTATTTCTCTGTGAAGATGCCTATTTTATATCTCTGTTTGTTATTGTATATGTTTTGACAGTTGAATCGAAGCGACAGCGACAGTTCAACACTAGCCAAAAAATCGCTCTTTGTGAGAAATGCCACAGAGCGGCGGAGCCTGAGAGTTAAACGGGTAGGTGCTGCGTTACTTGGATGTGCTTTCAGACAAAGCTGGGAAGAAGAGTAGCAAATAATTAAAACACCTGCTTTATTTCAAGGATGCGAGCCAGAGCAAAGGAAATACCATGCGTACTCCCTGCAGTTCCAGGCTGGCTTCTGAACACACTGATCGCAGTCCTTCATCTTCCCACCCAGCAAAGCTCGGCTTGTTCTAGCTGTAGCTGAAGCAAGTGGCGAGGCTCCGGCTGCCGCCTTCTTGCTGGCTCTTGTGCTCCCCTCTTGTGCTCGTGGCACCTGCTGCTGCACTTCGCAGCTCGTTGCTGTCTGCGTGATGCGAGTTGTAGATCCCTGTTAGTGATTTACAAGTAGTGCCTTGAACTGCACAAAGGTCAGCACCAGCAAAATGCATCTTGAGCAAATTTTGGTAAAATTTCAAGGATTCAGATGCCCTTTTAACTTGTAAGAAAGAAAAGCTGCCTGTGCTGGGAGGGCTTGTCCTGCCCCAGTTATTCTTGTGAAAAGGCTCCATGAAAGGGATGGTACAGAAATTTGAGTTACAGTAAAAGAAGCATATTTACAGAGTTCATAACATTGTGTGTGCATAGGCCTTAAAAAAGCAAATACGGATAAAGGTATTTGAAAGTAGTTGAAATCTACAGGACTAGTTTTGGACTCCTAGCATTCATAAGCGCAGTGCGTTGTTCTGAGGATCACCTCTTTTTTTTTTTTTTTTTTTTAAATCTATATCATTGTACAACTGGTTTGTGAAACTTTTGCAACTAGTAAATTGAAGTAAATTAGAGTAATTCGAGAATAGATGGATTTTTAGAATTGGAGCTTTTTCTTAAAAAGAAACAAAAAGTATTTGAGCTTTTCTTGCCGAATCGTGTGAAGGCCTGCGGCAGCCCCGGCCAAGCTAATTCTCGCTGTTCTCAGCCGGTTTGCCAGGCGATGCTGCGCCGGGCTGCGCACGAGGGCCCCGCGCGCACGTCCCTCGACCTGGAGCTGGAGCTGCAGGTGTCCCGCACGCGGCAGAGCCGGCTCAACGACGAGCTGCAGGCCTTGCGCCATCTCAAACAGAAGCTCGAGGAGGTGAAAGGCAGCGGGGACACCGACCTGCCCCCGTCCATGCTGGAGGACGAGCGATTCCAGAGAATCCTGCAGCAGGCTGAAAAGCAGGTATGAGCAGCAACCAGCGAGTCCCTTCTTTATCTGGCCACTAGTATGTATCTTAGGAAAAGACTCCTGGATTATTTTTGGTACCAGTCATGTTTTTGTTTAAACAGACGAAGAAATGAAAGATACATATATTATTTACCCTGTTTATATGTACTTTTATTGCCATTGCATGAGTTGAATATATACCTCTGCCTTTCTATAAATTCATTAGATAGTTTGGTCTTTTGTGGCTGATATATTGACAAAAGTTTATGTTTACTTGTAGCTACATAATGTAAAGAATATTTCTTCATTAGTTCACACTCCAGCATTTAAATCTAGAATCTGAAGTAGTTTATTTCTAGGGGCATCTCAATACATTAATTTGGAGTACAAATTCCACAAGGAGAAATGTGAGCAATTTTGACATATCTATGAAAGGAAAAAAGACGGAGTTGTTGAATATGGATGTCTTCCTCCTTCACCCCTTTTCTTTTCTTTAACTGTGAGGGTATCTAGACGCTGGAGCGGGGGCCCAGAGCGGTTGCAGATGCTCAATCCCTGGAGGTGCTCAGAGTTTAACAGGACAAGAGCCTGAGGAGGATCATGGAGCAGAGGTGCCCTGGGAGCCCCTCCGAACCCACACGAGTCTTGGGGCATCAGGTCTCAACAGGGAGGCGGCACTGCTGAAACCAGGAGGGATTTGGGCTCTTCAGTTCCCGGTGGCTGCTGGAGACGAGAGCGCCCTTTGGTGATGCCAGGTTACTCAGAGAGGGGTCCAATTGTAGGGAGGTGCTGATGACCTCAGTATGTAACAGAGTTCACTTATCTTTTTTTTTTTTTTTTTAAGTAAATATTAGTAAATAGGCTTGTGTTAAGGATAAGGGAATAATTCTAATATTTACTTATTTATTATAGGCTCTGAATTAGCTGCTAGGAGTGAGATATTGTGGTTGTAATAAATCTAGAAAAACACCACTTCAGCTCTCAGCAGACACCAGGCAGCAAATAACACATTATGAAACACATCAGCATTGTTCTATGGTAAAGTATATATTATGCTTGTAACTTAAGCACAGTTCAGCTCTGGTTTCCTGTCTTAAATGGAAAATAAAACTAGAGGATGAACAAGATTGAGCTTTGGCTGACAAGGAAACAGATTCTATGTTAGCTGTGTCTACTTACACATTCCTAAAGTATATAGAGTCACGAGGGACACGGAGGAGAACAGCTTCACTGTCTCCCATAGGAAGCAGGGAATTGAGGAGGCAGCAGGTTCAAACCAAGGAAATGCAGCACAACATTTAGATAATCTGCCAAAATGTTTGCCACAGAAGATAGGGGATGCTACAAGTTTACACAGGTTCAAAAAGCAGTTTGATATATTCATGGAAGAAAAATCCATCAGAGGTCATTAACCACAATGGTATCACCTATTTCAAGTAGTCCTTGACCATCAGACAGCTCCAATGAGAGCCCTTTCCCAGTATGTTCCCCTAGCTCTGTTCTTGCTGTGTTCTGCCCTCGCTCTGCCCGTCTCTCACTGGCGTCTGCCATTGGCCACACTTGCTAGACGTCCAGATCGGCTATAAAATACCAGCACGTTGTCAAGCTGTGTGAAACCCTTGCAAAAGGGAGTGCAAAATGCAGCACAGTTTCTAACATCATATAATGTAGCCATGCCCTTTTTCTTTTTTCATCTAAATTGAAAATATATACCTGATCCTAAGGTTTTGTCTAGAAAATTGTGGTTTATGTAGAAGAAATACAGCTAAACTTAAAGTGTTATGGTCTATATTTAATGTTGAATGCAGGATAGAAATCATCTAAGCCCACTCTGTAGCTATTCCTGCTAGTGTAAAGCATACCTCTGCATCATTTAATACTATAATTTTGGGTTTTTTGTTTTTTTTTTTTTTTTTTAACTTTTGTAGTTTAACTTGTTCTTCCAAAGCAGCAGATAGGTTAATATTTGATATATACATCTCTTCTGTCGCTGATCAGCATCAGCAATGCGGAATAAGGGGAATAGAAATTTTATTTCTAAAATAAATGCAGGCTGCAGCACAGCATTTAAGCCCGTCTTTTCAAGCTAAAAGCCAGAATAACAATCACAGCTGCATCACCTCCTCGAAGATACGTACAGAGTCTCTGGAAATATTTGCACTGTTAGTGTTGTTGCAGCCTCCCCCTGCGAAAAACCCTGGGAAGGCTGCGCTCTGCTGCCAGCCTCCCCTCGTCAAGTAACGAACGCGGCGGCCTCGAGAACATTGTCACAGAGTGGTTCTTAGCTCCTGCAGGCGCTATTGTGGCCCGGGCCAATGCAGCAGCTGGAAATGCCAGGGAAATTGAGGCAATCGCAGGTAGGAAATGAAACCCCAGATGTGGGGAATGTTGAAACTCAGGGGCTGCTTCCTAGCACGTGTGCAGCCGCGCTGCTTGAAGCCAAGCACAGGCTCCTTCCCCCCTTCCTGCGTACGGCCCACTAACATCTGCAGATCGGAAAGCAGCGGGTGATTCCTCTACGGCAGAAGCATTTCCTCTTGATGAGATAGCTTTTCTGGGAGAAGCTATGCCATGTTCTGAAGTAAGGTTTCTGTCTTATGTTCTCTCACAAGTTAGTTTTCGGACACCTAGTGTCCTTTGAAATACTTACTCACTGTATAAATCCAGAAAATATTCCCATAAATAGTTTTAAGGAATTTTAAATGTCTTTTCCGTAGGCCTTCCCTGTGGAGGTAATCGGTAATTAGAACATTCCACAAATTTCCCGTTTTTCTGGTATTTTGCCCAGTTAACACTTTCTCTTTAGGGTCACTTTCTTTTTATACAAGAACCACCAAACACAACAGGAATTAGTGTTTCAGTTTAATTTTCAAAATATTTCCGTATACTTTATCTTGCTGCCTACGTTAAATGCAGATACAGAGGTTCGCCTATTCCCTCT